>SZWC01000551.1:181698-193851 GCA_023375785.1 Penium margaritaceum | reverse complement strand
AGGTCACGCACCATCTGCTTTGCTTGAAGCTGCTGTAAGGCGCGCATGCCGATGTGGCCGTAGCGTGCATGCCAGATCTCGCCATCTGTCGCCTGCACCACTGCTGCAAGACTCTGCTCACGCGGGATCTTGGTCGCCCCCAGCAGGTGCTACATGTCGCCCTCCTTCACCGACTTGGCCAACTCCTCTCCTGTTTCCTTGTCGAGGATGTAGCCGTAATCATCGTCAAAAACGACGCGCAGCCCTGTGTTTGTGAGAGAGGACACTGAGAGAAGGTTGAACGCAGCATCAGGCACATACAGCACGCCATGGAACACTCCCACTTCAATGCCACGCGGGGTCTCCAACCACATCTCCACAATCCCAATCCCCTCAGCATACACCACCCAATCATCACCGAAAGCAATCGGACGGGGGGGAATGGAGAGCAGCTGCGTGAACCACTCCTTGTGGTGCGTCAGACTCTTGGTACACCCCGAGTCCTTGTACCACGCCAGATCTACCTTTTCCTTCTGCGACATGTCAGACTTCCTCCTTGGCAACGTTCATGTTGCCAAAATGGCGCACGCCAGTCTGGTTCTGCTACTGCTGTTGCTGCTGGCGTTGTTGTGACTGCTGCTGCTGTTGCTGTGGAGATTGCTGCTTTTGCTGCTGCTGCTGCTGCTGCTGCTGCTCCTTCTGGTCCCTCTTGAACTTGAAGCACTCTTTCTTGTAGTGCCCCTCTTTCTGGCAATAGTGGCACTTGCCCTTCTTCTTGCCTCTCTGCTGCCCGGACTGCTGCTGCTGCTGGTTGCGTGAGCCCATGGCCATGAAAGCTGCTTCACTGTTGCTGCCGCCATTGCGCTTTGCTGCATTGCGACGCAATTCAACCTGCACCAGGTGTGTGCAGATGAAGTCGAGATCGAGAGTTGGCTGGCACTCTAGCATCTCTCGCACCGTGTCGTAGCTGGTTGGGCGTCCCCTCAGCAAGAGGAGGATGAAGCGCGTCTCTTCCACAGGGTTGCCGGCCGCTCTCAGCTGCTTCGCCAGCTCCTTGGCCCTGTCCAGATACGCCTCCATCCCTTCACCACCCTGCATTTTCAGCGCCATCATCTTTTCCTCCAAAAGCATGAGGAATGCAGGATCCTTGCTCTCATACTTCTTGCACAATGTGTCCCACCCCTCCTTTGCAGTAGCCTTGTCACTCACGTACTGAAGATGCGGGTTGGAGATGGTGTTGACAAGCAACCTATAGGCCTGCCTGTCCTTCTTCTTCCACTCCTCATACGTCGCTGGTACAGCTGCAGAAGAACCCGCATCAGCTGCANCAGCGCTGCCCTTGGATGGCGGCGCTACCCCTGCTTCTGCTGCTGCTTCTGCCAGAAATCTGTCTGACAGAAAATGGAATGTAGATGCCAGCAGACTGGGAATTTTAAAAAACTGAGCCCACCACTGGAAAATTCAGCTCAAAACCTTTCCGATCGACCCATAAAACAGGGTCATCAACAGGGGGATTTCAAAAGATATGCCCTCTTGAAAACAGGGTATGCTTCTGCTCCTACTCCAGCTCAGGCCAACCAGCTTGTAAACGGCGTTTCTCCCAAACGAATCAATGGAATGCAAATATTTTTGCACCAATGGAAAGCTTAGGAAAAATACTACAATTCGCATGTGCCACTTGTTAAATTTGACAAAGAAACGAGAGAGTTATGGTCATCACAAGGCGACAGTCTTACTCATAGAGAAGAGTGTAGCCCTGGCCGACCTTGTTTTGAGCATAACTCTCAATCTGACCGTTGGATCTTTGCAATCTTAAGCTCGTTGGAAAGCTTGTCTTCTGAACGTGAAGATCCAGTGGTCGATTGTCAAATTTGGTGAAGGTTGCACCCCAACCCGTCACTCTCAAAGTGACGGCCTGTGCTGGCTAAAAGTGGCAGAACTTGGCTCTGATACCAAATGTTGGAAATGGAGGAGAGAGGGAGCCTTGGAGCAGCGAGCATGTGTGATTGGAAGGGCATCACTTGTGCTGAAGAATGGTTGTTCAATTAATCAAAATGATGGAGTACATATAGAGCTAGAGCTTGGGCAAGTCAGCCCTCTCACAAGCCACACCACTTAGCCATGAAGGCTAAGGCTCACACACTAGAATCCATAATCTCACACAAGGGAGGAAATCAGCCTAGCAATCAGGCTGACCACTCACACACGACCTAGAGAGCTAGAGAATGCTCTCATGGCACACTCCTAGTGGTCACATAACCCACAAACNTGTGTCCATGGCTAGCACACAAGGATCTCACCTCACCTAAAAAGTAAGGAGAGGTACCTTTATCCTAGTCAGCACACTCTGACAAGGCAATCCTAAGACCAAGGACCTTTTTGGATATTTCTCCCATCAGGTCTTGACCCTGGACCTCTTGCCTTTTTCTTTTCTCAGGCTAAGGCATGGAGCCATCACCCATGCCCACCCACACATCGACGGTCCATGACCCCCGAAACTTTGAAAATTCATATCTCCCAATCCGACCGTTGGATCGGCCTCAAACTTGGACCGTAGACATTTTGCCACATGATCTTTCGAATGGTGAAGTCGGATTGGCGATCGGAGCAGGCATCTGGTACTTTCCTGGAACTTGCTCCTGTGGACCTGAAATTGAGCCGGATGGCTCCCTTTCCAACAGTTGATTGGTGTACACGTGCAATCTTCTCATAAGCCTTTGATGCATGTGTGATAACTTGGAGCTGGACATGCTGTGACTCATACACTGATTTCACAAGAATCGCAAGCGCAATTTTATTTTTGACAGTCCACACTTCATATCTAGGATCTGTTTTTAGAGGTTCAACCTTTTATCCAAGAAACATCTTCAAGTAGCCACGTACCCTCATGACAATCTCAAATTACCATCTCCACAAGGAAAGACCAAATCATGTGAACTTTGACATCCCACCATTGACCTGCTCAAGAGTGAGCGTCGTGGATGTCGTCATACTACTTCTCTACTTTTCTGCTTCTCTGTGTTTCTGCTTCTCTGTGTTTCTGCTTCTCTGCTTCTCTGCTTCTTTGCTTCTCTACTTTGCTCAGGCCGATGTAAGCTGATGTAGGCTGTTGTCTGCTACCGGTTTATAAGGTGCACATCCGTCGCTTACCCCTTAGCCGTTGAGCACCTGCAAACAGAGAAGAAAGCACACTAGCGAACCCAAGGTCGTGCCTCCAAGGGTAGAGTTTATCCTGGTTAGGACCCAAGGGTCGTACCTCCAAGGACAGAGCTTATCCTTGGCCCTTGTTCGCTAAGTTCCAGCACCCGCCGTTAGAGCTGATGGAGCAAATGGAGCAGATAAAGCTTATGGAGCTGATGCGCATTACAAGAGAGAAAGGGCGAGTGAGTGCATAGAAACGTGCCTTAGAACTAGTCAGTATGGGCCCATAATCCTTTGTCAACCTGCCTCAGGCGACCGTCTAGAAAACGGGTTCCAACGTAATCGTTCCCGTCCACCGCTCTTGGTATTGCAATCAAGAGATGATATCATCCTCAGAGCCAAGATTCCACACAGAGTAGTTCATAGGAATCACTTCGTTGCACTATATCCTTAGCACCTGGTCATTTTCGCGCAAGGAGCGGACTCTTAGGGCTTAGACCAACCAATGCTTCTTAAGTGTCTGCCTCTGGTGGACAACTCTACAAGGAGTCTTTAAGGTAAGAACTTTACTCAATGACAGGCAACTGACACGTTCTTATAGTCCTAGAGCAGCCTCTAGCCTAAGTGCGTAGTGACTCCTTGGCTGAGCCATTTTGGGGGGCAATCTGGATTGCGTCATTCCCGCTGCCTACATGGCGCTACCTCTGACCGCTAAGTGGCGTGAACCACCAGAAAAGACCTTGGAATGTTCTAATATGTCTCTTAGAACCTTATTATCCCCGTTTTGGTCTCAAAGAAAATTAGTCACCGGGCTGGGATTTGACCCAGTGACCTCTCGCTCCGGAGACTAACTTTAGAACGTCTAAGTAACAAGTTCTTCCAGGTAGTATTTATGAGCTATACTATCTAGATTAGACCAAGGCGACTTACTCGAAAGGAGCAGTGCATGCCTTGTCTATCTGAACCAGACTTAGGGGACTTACTCCAAGGGAGCACTGAATGCCTAGTCTGCGCTATACCTGTTCAAATATCAGCCATGGACAAGAAGCTTATCAGGTCAACTGGATGTAGCCATAGTCGTCATCAAAGACGACTCGCAGTCCTGTGTTGGTGACGGAGGACACCAAGAGAAGGTTGAACATAGCATGAGGTACATACAGCAGACCATGGAACACTCCCACTTCAATGCTTCGTGTGGTCTCTAACCACAATCATCACAATCCCAATCCTCTCAGCAGACACCACCCGATCATCACCCAAAGCGATCGGAAGGGGGGACATGGAGAGGAGCTGCGTAAACAACTCCTTCTGGTGCGTCAGGCTCTTGGTACACGCGGAGTCCTTGTACCAGGTCAGATCCGCCTTCTCCTTCTACATATGTCAGACTTCGCCATAAAGTAGCGGTCGCCCATCTTCTTGGCCATATCATGTTGCCAAAACAGCACACGCCGGTCTGGTTCTGCTGCTGCTGCTGCTGACATTGTTATGACTACTGCTGCTATTGTTGTGGAGATTACTGCTTTTGCTACTATTGCTGCTGCTCTTTGTAGTCCCTCTTAAACTTGGAGTACTCTTTCTTATAATGTCCGTCTTTCTAGTAATAGTGGCACTTGCCCTTCGTTTTGCCTCTCTGCTCCCAGGACTGCTGCTACTATTGGTTCCATGAGCCCATGGCCATGAAAGCTGCTTCACTGCTACTGCTGCCGCCATCGTGCTTTGCTGCATTGCGACACAGTTCTACCTTCACCAGGTGCGTGCAGATGAAGTCCAGGTCCAGAGTCGGCTCGTACTCTAACGTCTCTCGCACTGTGTCATTGCGCGTTGGGAGGACCCTGAGCAAGAGGAGGACAAAACGAGTGTCTTCCATAGGGTTGCCGGCCGTTTTTAGCTGCTTCGCCAGCTCCTTTGCCTTGTCTAAGTATGCCTCCATCCCTTCACTACCCTGCATTTTCAACGCCATCACCTTCTCATCCAAAAGCATGAGGAATGCAGGATCCTTGCTCTCATGTTTCTTGCACAATGTATCCCATCCTCTTTTACAGTAGCCTTGTCACTCACGTACTAAAGATGCGGGTTGAAGATGGTGTTGATAAGCAGCCTGTACGCCTGCCAATCCTTCTTCCACTCCTCAAATGCCGCTGCTGCAGATGTAGATGAACTTGCATCTACTACACCTTTTTGCTGTGTCTTTTCCACCACCACCTCTGCTCTAGTGATACCTTTTGCCTGTGGAAGCGGAGCACGCTCCTCGCCGCTCACCACCTCCCACAAGCCCCTCTCCTCCAAAAGGAAGCGGGTACGGATCTTCCAAAATGTAAGCTTAGCGATTACTTCGAGCCTCTCCAAGGGCTAGGCTGGTGTTACCATGTTGGCTGCTACTATTTTCAGCTTTGGTGATGCTCAGCGCTACCCTTGAGTGGCGACGCGCCCCCCGTTCAGCTGCTATTAGTGCTAGAAATCTCTCTGATAGATAATTGACTAAAGAGGCCGGCAGGCTAGGAATTTTGAAAAACAAAGCCGAGACTAAATAATCCAGGTCACAACCTTTCAGTTCGACCCATAAAAGATAGTCAATAACATAGGGTTTTCATAGATATGCCCTCTTGAAAACAGGGGATATTGCTGCTCCTACACTAGCTTACACCAGCCAGCTTGTAAACGTCGTTTCTCCCAAAGTTACTCATGGTATTCAAATACTTTTGCACCAATAAAACACTTTAGAACAATAATTCAATTCTTATGTGCTAATTTTGAGGTTTGACAAAGAAATATGAGATTTATGGTCATCACAAGACAAAAGTCTTACTCAAAGAGAAGAATATAGCCCTCGCCAACCTTGTTTTGAGCATAACTCTCGTTTGGACCATTGGATCTTTCTATTCTTGGGCTAATTGGAAAGCAAGTCTTCTGAACTTGAAGAACTTATTGTGCATCGTCGAATTTAATGAAGGTTCAATCCAACCCGTCACTTTCAAAGTGACGGCCTATGCTGGGTGAGAGTGGCAGAACTTGGCTTTAAAACCAAGTGTTGCATCTGAAGGAGAGAGGGAGCCTTGGAGCAGCAAGCATATGGGACTAGAAGGACATAACTTGTACTGAAGAATGGTTATAGAATCACTCAAAATGATGGAGTACATGTAGAGCTAGAGATTGGGAAAGTCAGCCCTCTCACAAGCCACACCACTTAGCCATGGAGGCTAAGACTCACACAGTAGAGTCGATAATCTCACACAAGAGAGGAAATCAGCCTAGCAATTAGGCTGACTTCTCACACACGACCTAGAGAGCTAGGAAATCCTCTTACGGCATACTCCTAGTGGTCACATAACCCACCATCCAAAGAAGAATCGCCATGTATCCATGGTTAGCACACAAGGATCTTACCTCACCTAAAAAGTAAGCAGAGATACATTTTTCCTAGTCAGCAGACTCTGACGAGGCAACCTAGGAATCTAGGACCTTTTTGGATATTTCTTCCATCAGGTCTTGACCTCTTGTTTTTTTATTTTCTGAGGCTAAGGCATGGAACCATCATCTATGGTCATCGAGATATCGACATTCAATGACGCCGAAAACTTTGAAAATTCATATTTCCCAATCCGACTGTTTGATCAGCCTCAAACTTGGACCGTAGACGTTTTGCCACCTGATCTTTCTAATTTAGGAGTCTGATTGACAATCGGAGAAGGCGTCTGGCAGTTTATGGAACTTGCTCCTGTGGACCTGAAACGGAACCGGATTACTCCTTTCCCAGTGAGATTTAGACCAGGAGTGGGATTCAGTCCAAGAGGGAGGTCGGATTTTGTCGTTGAAGAGCATGCTTCATGTCATGCCGAGCATAGTTTGGCTCATCCGCTCCGCAACTCCATTACTATGAGAGGTGTCATGCGTGGTGGTCTGGTGGTTGAGGCTGTATTGGCTCAACCAGCCTTTGCACGCCTCCTAGTCACAAATGTTGCCCGTGCATACTGCGCACTGCGCACCGACAATATTGTGAGATTCCTTGTGCGTCACTTCCTTGTTTTTTTGCCACTCTACCATCACGACAAAGTCTTGTAGCTTCTCCTTGACGTCTCCCTTTGTCTTCAGGAAGTAGATCCACATCTTGCGACAGTGGTCACCGATGAAGGTCACGAAATACTTGCTGTCGACGTTTGAAGGGGTGCAGAATGGTCCCCACAAATTAGAGTGAATGAGGTCCAAGATTGCTGCCGCAAGTTGCCCATTACGCGCAAAGGGCTTTCTTTCTCTTTGCCTTCCCTTGAAGGCATGATTCACACAGCTATTTGCATTTTTCCTCATCCTTGGCCTTGCATCCCTCCATCCCATGAACCACTTTGTGCTGCTACATAGCTTGTAGTATGCTGTCGGCCACATGGCCAAACTGTCCGTGCCACAGCTTAACATCTTTGTTGGTGGAGTTGGCCGCCATGGTGACGGCTTTTGTTGCAACATCAGGTTTTGGAGACTTAGGCTCTTCAACCGCCGCATATCCCTCATTTGTACTCCCAAGGGATTTCGTTCACAGTACATAGAACCCATCCACTCTTGGGACCTGTGCGACAAGACCCACCTTGGGATAGGAGATCTTGATATCCTTGTTCTTGACAATCACGGCCTCCTCTTCCGTGAAGACGATCTCATGTAGTTGTCTGTGATTTTGGACACTGACAAGAGGTTTGCCACAAAAGACAGCATGTCGATGACATTCCCCAGCTTCAAGTCTATTTCAGCACCGTTCACATTAATGCTGATCAACCTATCTCCCTCGCTTTGCGCATGGATAATGCTGCTGTCGAAACACCTGAAGCGACGTTCAACGTCCCTAATCGATATGAACCCATCCTTCTCCCTTGAAGAGTGGTGGTTTGTGCCAGAGTCGAGATCGTAGGCTCCACGCTTGAGCAATGCCGCTCCGTTGGTTGCTGGCACGCTCTTAGCCATCATGTTTGTCAATACCTTCTTACCCTTTCCTTTGTGTTCATATCTACTAGCATGATCTCCGTCTTCCTTCTAAGGAGCCCACCACCCCCGTGCCCAATGCCCAGGCTTGCCACAGTTATGGCACTCCCCAGGACGCTTTGAACTCTTTCCATTGCCACCATTGCGTTTTCCTTCACCTCCACCGCTTCCGCTGCTACTCTGACAATGAGTGGAATTGTTGCCACGACCATCGTACTGTGCAGCATAAGCTGAAATGTTAGCCTCACTACCGCTGTGACGGATGGCCTCGTTGCTTACGTACTTGGACACTATCTCATGTATCCAATATTCTTCCTTCGAACCGCCAAAGACAGTGATCAGAGGATCCCAGTTTTCAGGAAGTGCCATGAGGAGGATCATGGCCTGTATGTTGGTGTCGACTTTCAAGTTCATTTGGGTCACTTGCTATAGGATTCCTTCAAACTGGAACAATAAAGGTAATAATCGACTCTCCCTCGCTCACCCTCATGGAAATCAGCTTTTGAAGGATGAGGCGATTTGGAAGAGCCGTTGATTGGTGTATACGTGCAAGCTTCTCATAACCCTTTCGTGCACGAGTGATACCTTGGAGGTTGACATGTTGTGACGCAAGTAACATGTCGTTTTTGACACTCCATACTTCATATTCACGATTTGTTTTTTGAGGTTCAATCTCTTCTCCAAGGAATATCTTCAAGGAGACACGTACCCTCATGACAATGTCAGATTACCATCTCCACAAGGGAAAACCAAACCGTATGAACTTTGACATTCCATCATTGACCTAGTCGAGAGTGAGTATCACGCGTGTCGTCATACTGCTTCTCTACTTCTCTGCTTCTCTGCTTTGCTGAGGTCGCTATAGGCTGATGAATGCTATTGTCTGCTACAGGTTTAGAAGGTGCAGATGCGTCGCTTACCCTTTAGCCATTGATTCCTTGCAAATAAATAAGAACACACCCTAGTGAATCCAAGGTCGTGCCTCCAAGAGCAGAGTTGTTCCTGGTTAGGGCCCAAGGATCGTATCTCCTAGGGCACAGCTTATCCTTCGCACTTGTTTGCTACGTGCTAGCACATGGCATTGGAGCTGATGGAGCAGATGGAGCAGATGGAGCAGATGGAGCTTATGGAACTGATGCGCGCTACAAGACAGAGAGAGGGTAAGAAAGTGTACAGAAGCATACTTTACAACTAGTCAGTCTTGGCCCAAAACCCTTTGTTAACTTGCCTGAGGCAATGGTCTAGAAAACGGGTTTGGACACAATGGTTCCCGCCGACCTCATTGGTATTGCAACCAAGAGATGATATCATCCTTAAGGTTTTATACTGAGCAGTTCATAAGAATCACTTCCTTGTACTGTGTCCTTAGCACCTGGTTACCTTTGCGCGAGGAGCGAACTCCTCGGATTTAGTGTCTGCCTGTAGTGGACAACTCTATTAGGAGTCTCAAAGGTAAAATGTGTACTCAATAAAAGGCAACAGACACGTTTTTATAGTCCTGGAGTCAGCCTCTAGCTTAGGCATCTAATGGCTCCTTGGATGAGCCACTTTGGGGGCAATATGGATTTCGTCATTCCCCCTACCTACATGGCGCTCCCTCCAACCCCCAAGTGGCGCCAGCCAATAGGAAGGACCTTGGAATATTATAAGATATCTCTTAGAATCTTCCTATACCCCTTTTGTTCACAAAGAAAATTACTCACTGGGCTCGGATCAGACCTAGTGACCTTCGGAACGTCTGAGCAGCAAGGAGTCGTCCTATGTAGTGTTTGCTGGACTATCCAAATTAAACCAAGAAGACTTGCTCCAAAGGAGCAATGCATGGCTTGTCTATCTCGACCAGACCTAGGGAATTTAATCCAAGGGTGCAATGCATACCTAGTCTGTCTTGTGCCTGTCCAAATATCAGCCATGGACAAGGAGCATATCAGTTCAATAAATCCTTCTTGGCCTCCAAAATGGAGTCCCATGTGTCGGGTCTTCTGTCGATAGCACATGATGCGCTTGACCTTTTGCGAGTGCTGTGGCCGTGGATTGGACACAAACTTGCTCAGTTATCCTACAACATAGCAAAGGTCAGGGCATGTTCCAACCATGGCATACATGAGATTGCCAACAGCAGACTGGTAGGGAATATTCTCCATCTCACGCCGTTGTGCTTCTGTCCCGGGGCTCATGGAGGAAGGAACTTCATGTTTGTTATCATGGGTGTGTTGATGGGCTTGTAGTACTCCATATTGCAGCGCTTGAGGACCTTCATGATATACCTGGTCTGGTTGAGCTCCATGATGCCTGCTCGTTTGCTGTACGGCTTCCCAAGATAGATTTTGAACGGACCAATGTCCTTCATCTTGAACCTGTTGCTAAGATCTGTCTTCAGCTTGTTAAGCAACTCGATGGATGACGAGTAGATGATCAGGTGATCGACATACAGTGCAACCAACATCAAGCCTTGTTCATCCTCCTGCATAGACAATAGGATTATTCTGGCAGTTTGTGAAGGTGAGCCCGCCCATGAAGCCGTCCATGTCCTTGTACCACATCCTTGGGGCCTGTTTCAGCCCGTAAAAAGCTTTGACTAGTTTGTAAACCTTTCCTTTTGGAGCTTTCACCCCCTGAAACACTTCCATGAGCACTTCTTTGTCTTGCTTCCGGTAGAGGAAAGCTGTCCTGACATCCATCTGGTAGACCTCCACATCTTTTGCAGCAACGATGCCCAACATGCATCTAATAGAGTCTAAGGTAATAAAATGCGCGAATTTCTCCTTGTACTCTAAGCATGCACGCTCGAAAAACCCCTTCTCCACAACGCTTGCCTTATACTTGTCGATAGTGTGATCTTGCTTGAACGTTTTCCGCAGTACCTACTTTGACCCCACCACATGTGCGTTTGGAGGCCTCTCCACCAGAATGCATGTTCATTTCTTTTCAATTGATGCAAGTTGGCTATCGACTGCCTCCTTCTACTTGGCGGCATCTGGCATAATGATAGCCTCCGATACAGTCACAGGCTCTCCCAGGACCAAGTATGACTAGCAAAAGCCAGTCCATTCTACAATCTCAGCATCGTACTTAAGCAAAGATTTGTTCTGGCGCGTAATACGTCAGAGTATTGCTAGCGGTTCGTCAATGCTTAATCGCTTCTGTTGCTCCTGCGCTGCCAGTCATCTGCTATTTGACGAAGAGCCACCAGCCTTAGAGTTTGACTCAGAGGCCTCAGAAAGCTCACACTCAGTTTCAGAGTCCGTCACTGTATCAGCCTCCACAGCCATTCTCCCTGGAGTACCATTCTTCACTAGTACCATCTACTAGTTCTCAGGTGCCTGATCACGTGACCGGAGCAACACAACCTACTCTCCTGATTAGGGAGAATAGACAAGAGCCAACGACTCTCCCTTGCCAAGCGTCCTTTCGTCAACCTCGACATCTTGGCTCCTGATGAGCTTTCCAACCGCTTGGACCCACAGCCTCTACGCCTTGTGTGTGGTATTGTATCCAACCATTACACACTTACGAGCACTTGCATCCAGCTTGCCACTTCTTGTTGGAAATGGAGGAGAGAGGGAGCCTTGGAGCAGTGAGCATGTGTGATTGGAAGGGCATCACTTGTGCTGAAGAATGGTTGTTCAATCACTCAAAATGATGGAGTACATATAGAGCTAGAGCTTGGGCAAGTCAGCCCTCTCACAAGCCACACCACTTAGCCATGGAGGCTAAGGCTCACACACTAGAATCCATAATCTCACACAAGGGAGGAAATCAGCCTAGCAATCAGGCTGACCACTCACACACGACCTAGAGAGCTAGAGAATGCTCTCATGGCACACTCCTAGTGGTCACATAACCCACAAACCCATGGAGAATCGCCATGTGTCCATGGCTAGCACACAAGGATCTCACCTCACCTAAAAAGTAAGGAGAGGTACCTTTATCCTAGTCAGCACACTCTGACAAGGCAATCCTAAGACCAAGGACCTTTTTGGATATTTCTCCCATCAGGTCTTGACCCTGGACCTCTTGCCTTTTTCTTTTCTCAGGCTAAGGCATGGAGCCATCACCCATGCCCACCCA
>SZWC01000551.1:169190-181352 GCA_023375785.1 Penium margaritaceum | reverse complement strand
GATCTGGATACCGAGGAAGTATGATGCCTCCCCGAGATCAGACATCTGGAAGCGCTCCTGCATGGCTTCCTTGAACTCCTGCAGTGCAGACATGCTGTTTAAAAGGAGGAGCATGTCATCCACATAGACAATGATGATGAGGATCTCATGCTCATGCTGCCAGCGATACACGCTGTAGTCACACTCGCTGCGCTCAAACCCCATGCACTGCAACGCCGCATCCAACTTCTGGTTCCAAGCACGCGACGCTTGCTTGAGGCCGTACAACGACTTCTGCAGCTTGCAGACCAGGTGCTCCTGGCCATCCATGACGAACCCCTCCGGATGCTCCATGTAGATCTCCTCCTCCAAGTCACCATTCAAGAATTCCGTCTAGATATCCATGTGGTGAACCTCGAAGTCCTCAGCTGCTGCATAAGAGAGGAGCGTGCGCACAGAAGGAAACTTTGCAACGGGGGCAAAAGTTTCTGTGTAGTCGATGCCCTTCTGCTGCGAGTAGCCCTTGGCCACCAGCCTCGCCTTGTACTTTTCCAGGTTACCATCTGCTCCCCGCTTCTTCTTGAAGACCCACTTGCACTTGATCACTTTACGTCCAGGTGGACGCTCAGTCAGCTCCCACGTGCCGTTGTCCAGCTACAACTGTATCTCTTGCTGTACGGCTTGCGCCCAATCTGCTGCATCCGGTGCAGCCATGGCCTCCTTGTATGACGTTGGCTCATCTGAATCTACTGCAACTGCAACGTTCATCTATTCTGGTTTCTGCAGCATCCAGAAATGGCCGCGCTCACCAGGCTTGTAACGCATCCTAAGAGGGTACCTCCGACCTGGAGCTGGAGCGTTAGCAGGCGGCTAACGCGGTGCGGCAGGCACAACAGCTTTTGCTGGTGGTGCTACATCTCCCTCCTCTGCTTCTGCCGATGAAGCTGCTGTATCTGCTGCATCAGACATGGGAGAGTAGAGTGATTCTCCCACTGTCACAGTAGAGGAAGGATCGGGAGAAACTGGGTCAGGAAGAATTTTTGCTCCCACTGTCTCGTCAGCTGCTGGTTCTGTTACCTCTTCACACACAATGTTGGTGCCGATGACGTTGCTCTCATTGAAGATGACATCCCTGGAGATGATGACGTGGCCTGTATCCCTCTCGTAGAGGCGATACGCCTTGCTTGCCACGTCGTAGCCAATCATAAGCATCCGCGCATTCTTCGTGTCCCACTTTTGCCGCTTCTCCTTTGGCACGTGCATGTGCGCCAAGCTGCCAAACGCGCGAAGATGACCCACGCTCAGCTTCATGCCGAACCACGCCTCGTACGGCGTCATCTGCTCCAGCGCCTTAGTTGGACTACGGTTCTTGATGTAGACCGCAGTGCTCACAGCTTCAGCCAAGAAGTCGTAGGTCAGCCGAGCCGCGTGCAGCATGGAGCGTGCTGACTCCACAATGGTACGGTTGGCGCGTTCTGCTACCCCGTTCTGCTGCGGCGAGTACGGCGCGGTACGCTGTGCCTTGATGCCAGCTGCTGCGAGGTAGTCCTGGAACTCCTTGCTTAGGTATTCTCCACCGCGATCGCTGCGCAGCGCCTTGATCTTCTTGCCGGTCTGGTTCTCCATCATGGCCTTGAACTCCTTGAACCTGTCAAAGCACTGGTCCTTGGAGGAAAGGAAGTACACAGCAGTCTAACGGCTAAAATCATCAATGAAGGTGAGAAAATACCTAGAGCCTCCAAAGCTCTGGGTCTGCATCGGTCTGCACAAGTCCGTGTGGACCAGCTCCAACACCCCTTTTGCACGCTCCCCTGCTCCAGAGAACGCCTCGCGGTGCTGCTTCCCCTCCAAACAGCCAATGCATAACTGCTGCTCAAAGTTAGAGATGGTAGGTAGGTCACGCACCATCTGCTTTGCTTGAAGCTGCTGTAAGGCGCGCATGCCGATGCGGCCGTAGCGTGCATGCCAGATCTCGCCATCTGTCGCCTGCACCACTGCTGCAAGACTCTGCTCACGCGGGATCTTGGTCGCCCCCAGCAGGCGGTACATGTCGCCCTCCTTCACCGACTTGGCCAACTCTTCTCCTGTTTCCTTGTCGAGGATGTAGCCGTAATCATCGCCAAAAACGACGCGCAGTCCTATGTTTGTGAGAGAGGACACTGAGAGAAGGTTGAACGCAGCATCAGGCACATACAGCACGCCATGGAACACTCCCACTTCAATGCCACGCGGGGTCTCCAACCACATCTCCACAATCCCAATCCCCTCAGCATACACCACCCGATCATCACCCAAAGCAATCGGACGGGGGGGAATGGAGAGCAGCTGCGTGAACCACTCCTTGTGGTGCGTCAGACTCTTGGTACACCCCGAGTCCTTGTACCACGCCAGATCCGCCTTTTCCTTCTGCGACATGTCAGACTTCGCCATGAAGAGGCGGTCGCGCACCTCCTTGGCAACGTTCATGTTGCCAAAATGGCGCACGCCAGTCTGGTTCTGCTGCTGCTGCTGCTGCTGGCGTTGTTGTGACTGCTGCTGCTGTTGCTGTGGAGATTGCTGCTTTTGCTGCTGCTGCTGCTGCTGCTCCTTCTGGTCCCTCTTGAACTTGAAGCACTCTTTCTTGTAGTGCCCCTCTTTCTGGCAATAGTGGCACTTGCCCTTCTTCTTGCCTCTCTGCTGCCCGGACTGCTGCTGCTGCTGGTTGCGTGAGCCCATGGCCATGAAAGCTGCTTCACTGTTGCTGCCGCCATTGCGNTAGGCCTGCCTGTCCTTCTTCTTCCACTCCTCATACGTCGCTGGTACAGCTGCAGAAGAACCCGCATCAGCTGCACCCTTTTGCGGCGTCTTCCCCGCCACCACGTGCGCTGCGGTGATGCCTTTTGCCTGTGGAACTGGAGCCGGCTCGTCGCCGCTCACCACCTCCCACAAGCCCCTCTCCTCCAAAAGGAGGCGGGTACGGATCTTCCAAAACGTGAAGTTGGCGCGTCCCTCCAGCCTCTCCAAAGGCTGGGCTGCTGTCACAACGCCAGCTGCTGCCATTTTGAGCCTTGGTGATGCCCAGCGCTGCCCTTGGATGGCGGCACTACCCCTGCTTTTGCTGCTGCTTCTGCGCGAAATCTGTCTGACAGAAAATGGACGGTAGATGCCAGCAGACTGGGAAATTCAGCTCAAAACCTTTCAGATCGACCCATAAAACAGGGTCATCAACAGGGGATTTTAAAAGATATGCCCTCTTGAAAACAGGGTATGCTTCTGCTCCTACTCCAACTCAGGCCAGCCAGCTTGTAAACGGCGTTTCTCCCAAACGAATCGATGAAATGCAAATATTTTTGCATCAATGGAAAGCTAAAAAAAAATGCTACAATTCGCATGTGCCACTTTTTAAATTTGACAAAGAAACAAGAGAGTTATGGTCATCACAAGGCGACAGTCTTACTCATAGAGAAGAGTGTAGCCCTGGCCGACCTCGTTTTGAGCATAACTCTCAATCCAACCGTTGGATCTTCGTAATCTTGGGCTCGTTGGAAAGCGTGTCTTCTGAACTTGAAGATCCAATGGTCGATTGTCAAATTTGGTGAAGGTTTTACCCCAACCCGTCACTCTCAAAGTGACGGCCTGTGCTGGCTGAAAGTGACAGAACTTGGCTCTGATACCAAATATTGGAAATGGAGGAGAGAGGGAGCCTTGGAGCAGCGAGCATGTGTGATTTGAAGGGCATCACTTGTGCTGAAGAATGGTTGTTCAATCACTCAAAATGATGGAGTACATATAGAGCTAGAGCTTGGGCAAGTCAGCCCTCTCACAAGCCACACCACTTAGCCATGGAGGCTAAGGCACACACTAGAATCCATAATCTCACACAAGGGAGGAAATCAGCCTAGCAATCAGGCTGACCACTCACACACGACCTAGAGAGCTAGAGAAGGCTCTCATGGCATACTCCTAGTGGTCACATAACCCACAAACCCATGGAGAATCGCCATGTGTCCATGGCTAGCACACAAGGATCTCACCTCACCTAAAAAGTAAGGAGAGGTACCTTTATCCTAGTCAGCACACTCTGACAAGGCAATCCTAAGACCAAGGACCTTTTTGGATATTTCTCCCATCAGGTCTTGACCCTGGACCTCTTGCCTTTTTCTTTTCTTAGGCTAAGGCATGGAGCCATCACCCATGCCCACCCAGACATCGACGGTCCATGACCCCCAAAACTTCGAAAATTCATATCTACCAATCTGACCGTTGGATCGGCCTCAAACTTGGACCGTAGACATTTTGCCACATGATCTTTCCAATGGTGAAGTCGGATTGGCGATCGGAGCAGGCATCTGGTACTTTACCGGAACTTTCTCCTGTGGACCTAAAATTGAGCCGGATGGCTCCTTTTCCAACACTTCTTTCTCCTCCTTGGACCTTTTCCCACGCAGTACATCCAAAGACCCTCAAGTGTGACTCATCAGGCTTCTTCCTTTACCAAGCATCCTATGCTACTTCTCTTGCTACTTCTCCAATGCACAACTGCTACTCAAAAATAGAGCTGGTAGGTAAGTCATGCACCATCTGCTTCCTTTGAAGTTACTGCAAGGCGCGCATGCCGATGTGGCCGTAGCGTACATTCTAGATTTTTCCATTTGTGGCCTGTACCACTACTGCAAGACTCTGCTCGCACGGGATCTTGGTCGCCCTCAGCAGGCGGTACATGTCGCCTTCCTTCACCCACCTGGCCAACTCCTCTCCAGTTTGCTTGTCGAGGATGTAGCCATAGTCGTCGTCAAAGATGACTCGCTGTCTTGTGTTGGTGAGAGAGGAGACTGGGAGAAGGTTGAACATAGCATTAGATACATACAGCATACTCCCTCTTCAATGCCACGCGTGGTCTCTAGCCACATCTTCACAATCCTTATCTCCTTAGCATATGCCACCCAATCATCACCCAAAGCAATCAGACGAGGGGGAATGGAAAGCAGCTCCGTAAACCACTCCTTATGGTGCGTTAGGCTCTTGGTACACCAAGTGTCCTTGTACCACACCAGATCCGCCTGTTCCTTCTGCGACATGTCAGCCTTTGGCATGAAGAGGCGGTCGTGCACCTCCTTCGCCACATTAGTGTTACCGAAATGGCGCACGCCGGTCTAGTTCTCCTGCTGTTGCTGCTGTTGCTGCTGACATTACTGTGACTGTTGCTATTGTTACTCTGGAGACTGCTGCTTTTGCTGCTGCTCCTACTGCTCCTTTTGGTCCCTCTTGAACTTGAGGTACTCTTTCTTGTAGTGCCCCTCCTTTTGGCAATAGTGGCACTTGCCTTTCTTCTTGCCTCTCTGGTGCGCGGACTGCTGCTGCTGCTGGTTGAGTAAGCCCATGGCCATGAAAGCTGCTTCACTACTGCTACTGCCGCCATTGCACTTTGTTGCATTGCGACGCAGTTCTACCTGCACCAGGTGCGTGCAGATGAAGTTTAGGTCAAGAGTCAGCTGGCACTCCAACGTCTCTCGCACCGTGTTATAGCTCATTGGGAGTCCCCTTAGTAAGAGGAGGACGAAGCGCTTGTCTTCCAGAGGGTTGCCGGCCGCTTTGAGTTCCTTCGCCAGCTCCTTTGCCCTCTCCAAGTACGCCTCTATCCATTCCCCATCCTGTATTTTCAACGTCATCATCGTCTTCTCCAAAAGCATGAGGAATGCAAGATCCTTGCTCTCATACTTTTTGCACGTGTCCCATCCCTCTTTTGCAATAGCCTTCTCACGCACGTACTCAACATGCAGGTTAGAGATTGTGTTGACAAGCAGCCTGTAAGCCTGCCCGTCCTTCCTCTTCCACTCCTCATATGCCGCCGCTGTAGTTGTAGATGAAATTGCATCCGCTGCACCTTTCTGCGACGTCTTTCTCGCCACCACCTCTGCTATTGTGATGCCTTTTGCCTGTGGAGGCGGAGCGCGTTTCTCACTACCTCCCACAAGCCCGTCTCCTCCCAAAGGAGACGGGTACGGATCTTTGAAAACGTGAAATTGGGGCGTCTTTCCAGCCTCACCAAGGAATGGGCTATTGTTACCATGCCGGTGCTGCCATTTTGAGCTTTGGTGATACTGAGCGCTACCCTTGAGTGGCGACGCTACCCCCGCTTCTGTTGCTTCTTCTAAAGAAATCTGTCTGACAAAAAATGGATTCTACAGGCTAGCAAAATGGGAATTTTGAAAAACAAAGCCCACCACAAGAAAATTCAGCTCAAACCCTTTTAGATCGACCTATAAAACTGAGTTATCAATAGGGGATTTTGAAAGTTATGCCCTCTTGAAAATAGCATATGGTGCTGCTCGTACTCCAGCTCACACCAGCCAGCTTGTTAACGGCGTATCTCCCAAACAAACGGATGGAATGCAAATGTTTTTGCTTGAACAGAAAGCTTATGAAAAATACTTCAATTTGTATGTGCCATGTTTTATATTTGACAAAGAAACAAAAGCGGTATGCTCATCACAAGGCGATAGTGTTACTCAGAGAAAAAAGTATAGCCCTCGCAGATCGTGTTTTGAGCATACCTTTCAATCCGACCGTTGGATCTTTGCGATATTGGAGTCGTTGGAAAGCTTGTCTCTTCAACTTGAAGCTCAAGTGGTTGATTGTCAAATTTAGTGAAGGTTTAATACCAACCCGTCACTTTCAAAAGTGACAGCCTGTGCTGGCTGAAAGTGGCAGACCTTGGCTCTGATACAATATGTTGGATCTGGAGGAGAGAGAGAGCCTTGGAGTAGCGAGCATGTGGGTCTAGAAAGGCATAACTTGTACTGAAGAATGATTCTTAAATAACTCAAACTGATGGAGTGCACATAGAACTAGAGCTTTGGCAAGTAAGCCCTCTTACAAGCCACACCAGTTGGCCATGGAGGCTAACGTTCACACACTAGAGTTTATAATCTCACACAAGAGAGGAAATCAGCCTAGGAATCAGGTTGAACACTCATACACGACCTAGAGAGCTAGAAAATACTCTCATGGCACACTCCTAGTGGTCAATTAACCCACAATCCCATGGAAAATCGCCATGTGTCCATGGCTAGCACATTAGGATCTCACCGTACATTAAAAGTATGGAGATGTACGTTTTTCCTAGTCAACACACTCTGACAAGGCAATCCAAGAATCTATGACCTTTTTGGATATTTCTCCCATCAGGTCTTGCCCCTGGACCTCTTGCCTGTTGGAAAAGGAGCCATCTGGCTGAGTTTCATGTCCACAGGAGCAAGTTCCAGGAAAGAACCATATGCCTACTTCGATCGTCCTTCCAGGAGAGATGGACTTACGGTCCTAAGGACCGTAAGTCCATCTCTCGGCATGTGTTCCTCATCAATGGTGGAGCCATCAGCTGGTGTAGCAAGCGGTAGGTGGTCGTGGCAACCTCAAGCACGGAAGCTGAGTACGTCTCTCTCAGCTTTGGAGCCAAGGAAGCAGTTTGGCTTCAGCGTCTCATGGAAGAGATGAGAGGGAGTGCAGTTCTTCTAGTTCCTGTGCGCGTCGACAATCAGAGCGCAATCGCACTCGCCAAGAATCCTGAGCACCATGCACGCACCGAGCACATTGACATCGCATATCACTTCATCAGGCATATGGTGCAGGAGGGTGTCATCAAGTTGGATTTTACTCCAGCCAGTAGGTCGCTGATTTCAGCACCAAGCCACTGATTCGTGAGAAGCAGCAGTTCTGCATGAAGGCATGTGGACTCAGCCCACTTTAACTGTGGCATACTGGGAGATTGTTGGAAAGGAAGCCATCTGGCTCAGTTTCAGGTCCACGGAAGCAAGTTCCAGTAAAGTACCAGATGCATACTCCGATCGTCGATTCAAGTTCACCATTGGAAAGATCAAGTGGCAAAATGTCTCTGGTCCAAGTTTGAGGTCGATCCAGAAGTCGGATAAGGAGATATGAATTTTCAAAGTTTTCGGGGTCATCGACTGCCGATATCCGGGTGACCATGGGCGATGGCTCCATGCGTTAGCCTGAGAAAAGAAAGAGGCAAGAGGTCTAGGGTCAAGACCTGATGGGAGAAATATCCAAAAAGGTCCTTGGTCTTAGGATTGCCTTGTCAGAGTGTGTTCACTAGGATAAAGGTACCTTTCCTTACTTTTTAGGTGAGGTGAGATCCTTGTGTGCTAGTGATGGACACATGGCGATTCTCAATGAGATTGTGGGTTATGTGACCACAAGGAGTGTACCATGAGAGCATTTTCTAGTTCTCTAGGTCATGTGTGAGTGGTTTGCCCTGATTGCTAGGCTGATTTCCTCCCTTCTGTGAGATTATGGACTCTAGTGTATGAGCTAAGTGGTGTGGCTTGTGAGATGGCTGACTTGCCCAAGCTCTAGCTTTATATGTACTCCATCATTTTGAGTGATTGAACAACCATTCTTGAGCACAAGTGACACCCTTCCAATCACTCATGCTCGCTGCTCCAAGGCTCCCTCTCTCTTCCAGATCCTATGTTGCCTTTTTCTTTTATCAAGCCAAGGCATGAAGCCATCGCCCATGGTCATCCGGATATCGGCAATCGATGATCTCAAAAACTTTGAAAACTCATATCTCCTAATCTGACTGTTGGATCAGCGTGAAACTTGCACTGTTGACATTGTGCTACCTGATCTTTCAAAAAATGAAGTCAGATCGACAATCAGAGTAAGAATTTAGTGATTTCCTGGAACTTGCTCCTGTGGACCGAAAATTGAGCCGGATGACTCATTTCCAAGAATTTGGATAAGTACGAGACGGACAAGGCATTTAGTACTCCCTTGGAGAAAGTCCCCTAAGTCTGGTCCAGATAGACAAGGCATGCACTACTCCTTTGGAACAAGTCCCGTTGATACAATCTTGATAGTATAACCAGCAAATTTTACCTTGGAAAACTCCTTGTGGCTTAGACGTTCCAGAGCTCGTCTCTGGAGAAAGAGGTATTTGGGTCAAATCCCAGTCTGGTGACTAATTTTTGTTGAGACCAAAAGGGGGACAGGAAGGTTCTAAGAGATATCTTAGAATATTGCACGGTCCTTCCTGGTGGCTGGCGCCACTTGGCGGTCACAGGGAGCTCTATGTAGGCAAGGGGGATGACGCAATCCTGAATACCCTCAAAGTAACTCATCCAAGGAGCCACTACACGCCTAGGCTAGAGGCTGGCTCTAGGACTATACGAACCTGTGAGTAGCATGTCATTCAGTAGACTTCTTACCTTTGAGACTTATCACAGAGTTTTCCACCATAGGCTAATACAAAAGAATCATAAGTTCCTTGCATGAAAATAACCAGATGCTCACGACACAATGCAAGGAACTGATTCCTATGGACTGCTCAGTCTAGAACCTTGATTTTGAGAGTGATATCATCTCTTGGTTGCAATACCAAGAGCAGTCGGCAAGAACCATTATATCGGAATCCGTTTTCTAGATGGTTGCCTTAGNTCACAGAGTTTTCCACCATAGGCTAATACAAAAGAATCATAAGTTCCTCGCATGAAAATAACCAGATGCTCACGACACAATGCAAGGAACTGATTCCTATGGACTGCTCAGTCTAGAACCTTGATTTTGAGAGTGATATCATCTCTTGGTTGCAATACCAAGAGCAGTCGGCAAGAACCATTATATCGGAATCCGTTTTCTAGATGGTTGCCTTAGGCAGGTTGACAAAAGGATAAGCGACGGATTTGCACCTTCAAAACCGGTAGCAGACAATAGCCTACATCAGCCTACATCGGCTTCAAAAAAGCTGAGAAAGAAGTACTCTGCTTCAATCCTTGAGGTGGCCATGACCACCTGCCGCTTGCTGCACCAGCTGATGGCCCCACCATTCATGAGGAACACATGTCCAAAGATGGCCTTGCGGTCCTCATGGTTCGAAGCCCAATCTGCGTCTATGTAGCCGATGATACTATTGTCGTTGCCGTTTTAGGTGATGCCCATGTTGATGGTTCCAGCAAGATAGTAGAAGATCCGCTTCACTGCCTTCTGGTGCTCAGGTCCGGGGTTTGCCATGTAGTGGCTCACATCGCTAACAGCCTGTGTGAGATCTGGCCTGGTTAGAACCATCAAGTACATAAGGTTGCTGACGGCGCTCTAGTACTTCTGCCCCTCAGTTGTATTTGCTTCTCCATTGAAGCTCAAGAGGTACTGCCGCATCTCCAGCGATTTGCCGATGGGTTTTACCTCTGCCATGCCTAGCCGCTGCAAGACATCCTTGATGTAGCAGCTCTGCTCTAGCAAGAAAGATCGTGATTTGCGGTCACCCGTGATCTGGATTTCGAGGAAGTTTGATGCCTCCAGGAGATCAGACATTTAGAAGTGTTCTTGGATGGCCTCCTTGAATTCCTGTAGTGCATATATGCTCTTGGAGAGGAGGAGCATGTCATCAACATACACGGTGATGATGAGGATCTCATGCTCATGCTGCCAGCGGTAGATGCTCGAGTCATACTCGTTATGCTCAAACTCCATGCACTCCAACACCGCATCCCACTTTTTGTTCCATGCACGCGACGCTTGCTTAAGGTTGTATAGCGACTTCTGCAGCTTGCAAACCAGGTGCTCTTGGTCATCCATGACGAACCCCTCAGGCTGCTCTATGTAAATCTTCTCCTCCAGGTAACCGTTCAGAAACGCCGTCTTGACATCCATGTGGTAGACCTCAAAGTCCTATGTTGCTTCATAGGAAAGGAGCGTACGTACAGAGGCAAACTTTGCAATAGGAGCAAAGGTTTCCGTGTTGTCGATGCCTTCCTGATGCAAGTAGCCCTTGGCAACCAGCCTCGCCTTGTACTTTTTGAGGTTGCCATTTGCTCCCCGCTTCTTCTTGAACACCCACTTGCACTTGATCACCTTACGTTTAGGTGTACGATCAGTCAGCTCCCATGTACCGTTGTCCAGCTGTGACTATATCTTCTGCTACACATCTTGCGCCCAATCTACCGCATCTGGTTACGCTATGGCCTCCCTACATGAAATCGACTCATCAGAGTCTGCTGCAACTGTGACGTTCATCTGGTCTGGTTTATTGAGCCTAAGAAATGCCCGTCCTCACCAGGCTTGTAGCGCACCCTAATAGGATACCTGCGACCTGGTACTAGAGCGTTAGCAGGCGGCAAGCGCGCTGCTACTAGGACAATTACTCTTACTGATAGTGGTGCATCTTCTTCCTCTACTTCTGCCGATGAGGCTGTTGTATCTGTTGCATCACACATGGGAGAGTAGACTCGTTCTCTCACTATCACAGTGAATGAAAGATCAGGAGAGACTGGGTCAGGAAGAATATCTGCTCCCACTACCTCGTCAGTGTTGGAAAAGGAGCCATCTGGCTGAGTTTCTGGTCCACAGGAGCAAGTTGAAAGGAAGTACCAGATGCCTACGCTGATTGTCAATCCAACTTCACCATTGAAAAGATCAAGTGGCAAAATGTCTACGATCCAAGTTTGATGCGGATCCAATAGTCGGATTGGGAGATATGAATTTTTGAAGTTTTCATGGTCATGGACCGCCGATATCTGGTTAACCATGGGCGATGGCTACCTGCCTTAGCCTGAGAAAAGAAAAAGGCAAGAGATCGAGGGTCAAGACCTGGAGGGACAAATATCCAAAAAGGTCCTTGATTCTTAGGTTGCCTTGTCAGAGTGTGCTGACTAGGAAAAAGGTACCTCTCCTTACTTTTTAATTGAGGTGAGATCCTGATGTGCTAGCCATGTACACATAGTGATTCTCCATGGGATTGTGGGTTGTGTGACCACTAGGAGTGTGCCATGAGAGCATTTCCTAGCTCTCTAGGTCGTGTGTGAGTGGTCAGCCTGATTGCTAGGCTGATTTCCTCTCTTGTGTGAGATTATGTTCTCTAGTGTGTTAGCATTATCCTCCATGGCTAAGTGGTGTGGCTTTTGAGGGGGCTGACTTGCCCAAGCTCTAGCTGTATATGTACTCCATCATTTTGAGTGATTCAACAACCATTCTTTAGCACAAGTGATGCTTTTCCAGTTCCAAATTCTCGTTGCTCCAAGGCTCCCTCTCTCTTCCAGTTCCAACATTTGGTATCAGAGCCAAGTTCTGCCACTTTTGGCTAGCAGAGGCTGTCACTTTGAGAGTGACAGGTTTGGGGTCAAATCATCATATGATTTGATAATCTACCACTAGATCGTCAAGTTCAAGAGACAAGCTTTCTAACGAGTC
>SZWC01000551.1:148811-159698 GCA_023375785.1 Penium margaritaceum | reverse complement strand
TAGCCTTGGGAGGAGGTCCCTCCAAGGAGCCGCTGGGAGCACTGACCAGAGACTATATAAGGCCTGTCATTTGCATGTGATTGTATCATCATCTCTTACTCTTGAGACTTGGGAGAAAACTAATCCCTTGTTGGCCACCAAGAAAGAGTGTAAAGAACAAGTGCAAGTGCACACTTTGGTGTGTAGCATTGCGAGTTGGGTGAGAGTTTGGAACACTCTCCGGCCACGGTTGGGACAAGCTAAGTGAACCTTTAAGTGTGGAAACACCACTCCGTGGGTGATCTCTACCTTGGTTGAAATACTAAGGGCGGTCGGCGGTTTGCCTGTCGGCGCTGTTTACTCTAGACCGTGGCCAAGTGCGGAGTGACAGTTTTGAGATGAATTTTCCAGTAGTGGGCTCCATTTTTCCACGTTCCTAGTCTGCTGGCATCTACAGATCATTTTCTGTCAGACAGATTTCTGGCAGAAGCAGCAGCAGAAGCAGTGGTAGCGCCGCCATCCAAGGGAAGCGCTGAGCATCACCAAGGCTCAAAATGGCAGTAGTTGGCATTGTGACAGCAGTCCACCCTTTGGAAAGGCTAAAGGGACGCGCCAACTTCACGTTTTGGAAGATCCGTACCCGTTTCCTTTTGGAGGAGAGGGGCTTGTGGGAGGTGGTGAACGGCAACGAGCCGGCTCTAGTTCCATAGGCAAAAGGCATCACCGCAGCGCAGGTAGTGGCAGGGAAGAATCCGCAAAAGGGTGCAGCTGATGCAGGTTCTTATGCAGTTGTACCAGCGGTGTATGAGTGGAAGAAGGACAGGCAGGCCTACAGGTTGCTTGTCAACACAATCTCCAATCCACATCTTCAGTACGTGAGTGACAATCCTACTACAAAGGAGGGGTGGGACATGTTGTGCAAGAAGTATGAGAGCAAGGATCGTTCATTCCTCATGCTTTTGGAGGAAAACAAGATGGCGCTGAAAATGCAGGGTGGTGAAGAGATGGAGGCGACTCTGGACAGGGCAAAGGAGCTGGCGAAGTAACTGAGAGCCGCCGGTAACCTTGTGGAATAGACGCGCTTCATCCTCCTCT
The DNA here is from genome assembly GCA_023375785.1 of Penium margaritaceum. Lineage (NCBI taxonomy): Eukaryota > Viridiplantae > Streptophyta > Zygnematophyceae > Desmidiales > Peniaceae > Penium > Penium margaritaceum. The sequence goes on along the minus strand of SZWC01000551.1, from coordinate 158,624 downwards.
TGCTGAGGGGACTCCTAACCAGCTACGATACGGTGCGAGAGACATTGGAGTGCTTGCCAACTCTCCAGCTCGATTTCATGTGTACATACCTGGTGTAGGTGGAATTATGTTGCAATACAACAAAGCGCAATGGCCGCGGCAGTAGTCAGGCATCTTTTTTTGCCACGAGCTCACGCAACCAGCAGCACCAGCAGCAATCTGGGCAACAGAAAGGAAGAAAGAAAGGTTAATGCCACTACTGCCAGAAAGAGGGACACTATAAAAAGAAGTATTTCAAGCTCAAGAGGGACCAGAAGGAGAAGCAGCAGTAGTATTCATCGCAACAGCAACACCAAAAGCAGCAGCTGCAGCAGCAGTCATAGCAGCGTCAGCAACAGCAGCAGCAGCAAAACCAGGCTGGTGTGTGCCATTTTGGCAATATAAATATGGCCAAGGAGGTGCACGACCGTCTCTTCATGGCAAAGTCTGACATGTCGCAGGTGGAGAAGGCGAATCTTGCATGGTACAAGGACTCGGGGTGTNAGAAGCAGCAGTAGTATTCATCGCAACAGCAACACCAAAAGCAGCAGCTGCAGCAGCAGTCATAGCAGCGTCAGCAACAGCAGCAGCAGCAAAACCAGGCTGGTGTGTGCCATTTTGGCAATATAAATATGGCCAAGGAGGTGCACGACCGTCTCTTCATGGCAAAGTCTGACATGTCGCAGGTGGAGAAGGCGAATCTTGCATGGTACAAGGACTCGGGGTGTACTAAGAGCCTCACACATCACAAGGAGTGGTTGACATAGCAGCTGTCCATCCCTCTCCGTCCTATCGCTATGGGTGATGATCGGGTGGTGTATGCTGAGGGGATTGGGATTGTGGAGATGTGGTTGGAGACTCCACGTGGCATTGAAGTGGGAGTATTCCATGGCGTGTTGTATGTACCTGATGCTGCATTCAACCTCCTCTCAGTCTCCTCTCTTACAAACACAAGACTGCGCATCTTCTTCGATGATGACTATGGCTACATTCTCAACAAGGAAACAAGAGAGGAGATGGCCAGGGCGGTGAAAGAGGGTGACATGTACCGCCTGCTGGGGGCGACCAAGATCTCACGTAAGCAGAGTCTTGCAATAGTGGAACAGGCGATGATGGTAAAATCTGGCATGCACCCTACGGCCACATCGGCATGCGCGGTTTGCAACAGCTTCAAGCAAAGCAGATGGTGCCACACCTGCCTACCATCTCTAGCTTTGAGCAGCAGTTATGCATCGGCTGTTTGGAGGGGAAGCAGCACCGGGAGACGTTCTCTGGAGCAGGAGAGCGTGCAAAGGAGGTGTTGGAGCTGGTCCACACAAACTTGTACGGTCCGATGCAGACCCAGAGCTTTAGAGGCTCTAGGTATTTCCTGACCTTTATTGATGATTTCAGCCATTACACTGCTGTGTACTTCCTCCCTTCCAAGGACCAATGCTTTGACAGGTTCAAGGAGTTCAAGGCCATGGTGGAGAACCAGACTGGCAAGAAGATCAAGGCGCTGTGCAGCGGTAGCGATGAAGAGTATCTAAGCAAGGCGTTCCAGGACTACCTCGCAACAGCTTGCATCAAGGCGCAGCGTACCACGCCATACTCGCCGCAGCAGAACGGTGTAGCAGAACGCATTAACCATACCATCCTAAAGTCGGCGCGCTCCATGCTGCATGCGCCTTGGCTGACCTACGACTTCAGGGCTGAAGCCGTGAGCGCTGCATTCTACATCAAGAACCGCTGTCCAACTAAGGCGTTGGAGCAAATGACGCCATACGAGGCGTGGTTCGGCAAGAAACCGAGCGTGGGTCATCTCCGAGCATTTAGCAGCCTGGCGTACATGCACGTGCCCAAGGAGAAGCGGCAGAAATGGGACGGAAAGAGTACGCAGATGCTGATGATTGGCTACAAAGTTGCAAGCAAGGTGTATTGTATCTACGAGAGGGATAGAGGCCACGTCATCATCTCCAGGGGTGTCGTCTTCAACGAGAGCAAAGTCATCGTTACGAACATTGTCTGTGAAGAGGCAGCAGAACCAGGAGCTGACGAGACAATGGGAGCATAAATCCTTTCTGACCTAGTCTCTCTTGATCCTTCCTCTACTGTGACAGTGGGAGAATCACTCTACTCTCCCATGTCTGATGTAGTAGATAGAACAGCCTCATCGGCAAAAGTAGAGGAGGGAGAAGTAGTACCACCACGAGCAGAAGTTGTACCAGGAGCAGCGCGCCAGCCGCTCGCTAACGCTCAGGCACGAGGTTGCAGGTACCCTCTTAGGGTGCGTTACAAACCTGGTGAGCGCGGCCTTTTTTGGATGCTGCAGAAACCAAAACAGATGAACGTCGCAGTTGCAGCAGATTCATATGAGCAAACTTCATACAAGGAGGCCATGGCTGGACGATACACCAGATTGGACATAAGCCGTGAAGCAGGAGATACAGTTGCAGCTGGAAAACGGCACGTGGAAGCTGACTGAGCGTCCACCTAGACGTAAGGTGATCAAGTGCAAGTGGGTTTTAAAGAAGAAGCGGGGAGCAGATGGTAACCTGGAAAAGTACAAGGCGAGGTTGGTTGCCAAGGGCTACTCGTAGCAAGGAGGGGATCGACTACACAGAAACGTTTGCCCCTTTTACAAAGTTTGCCTCTGTGTACACGCTCCTCTCTTATGCAGCAGTTGAGGACTTCGAGGTTCACCACATGGAAATCAAGACATCATTTTTGAATGGTGACTTGGAGGAGGAGATCTACATGGAGCAACCGGAGGGGTTCGTCATGGATGGCCAGGAGCACCTGGTTTGCAAGCTGCAAAAGTTGCATTACAGCCTCAAGCAAGCGTCGTGTACTTGGTGTTGGGAAAGGAGCCATCTGGCTAAGTTTCAGGTCCACAGGAGCAAGTTCCAGGAAAGTACCAGATGCCTATTCGGATTATTGATCCAGCTTCTCCATTGCAAAGATTAGGTGGCAAAATGTCCACGGTCCAAGTTTGAGGCCGATCCAACGGTCGGATTGGCAGATATGAATTTTCAAAGTTTCAGGGGTCATGGACCGTGGATGTCTTGGTGGGCATGGGTGATGGCTCCATGCCTTAGCCTGAGAAAAGAAAAAAACAAGAGGTCCAGGGTCAAGACTTGATGGGAGAAATATCCAAAAAGGTCCTTGGTCATCCGATTACCTTGTCAGAGTGTGTTGACTAGGATAAAGGTACCTCCTTACTTCTTACGTGAGGTGAGATCCTTGTGTGCTAGCTATGGACACATGGTGATTCTCCATGGGTTTGTGGTTTATGTGACCACTAGGAGTGTGCCATGAGAGCATTCTCTAGCTCTCTAGGTCGTGTGTGTGTGGTCAGCCTGATTGCTAGGCTGATTTCCTCCCTTGTGTGAGATTATGGACTCTAGTGTGTGAGCCTTAGCCTCCATGGCTAAGTGGTGTGGCTTGTGAGAAGGCTGACTTGCCCAAGCTCTAGCTCTACATGTNTCTTACGTGAGGTGAGATCCTTGTGTGCTAGCTATGGACACATGGTGATTCTCCATGGGTTTGTGGTTTATGTGACCACTAGGAGTGTGCCATGAGAGCATTCTCTAGCTCTCTAGGTCGTGTGTGTGTGGTCAGCCTGATTGCTAGGCTGATTTCCTCCCTTGTGTGAGATTATGGACTCTAGTGTGTGAGCCTTAGCCTCCATGGCTAAGTGGTGTGGCTTGTGAGAAGGCTGACTTGCCCAAGCTCTAGCTCTACATGTACTCCATCATTTTGAGTGATTGAACTACCATTCTTTAGCACAAGTGATGCCCTTCTAATCACATATGCTTGCTGCTCCAAGGCTCCCTCTCTCCTCCAGCTCCAACTCTTGGAATCAGAAGTTGGATACGGCACTGCAGTGAGTGTGACTACAGCGTGTATCGCTGGCAGCATGGTCATGAGGTGCTCATCATCATTGTCGTCTATGTGGATGACATACTCCTCCTTTTCAACACCATGTCTTCACTATAGGAGTTCAAGGAAGCCATGCAAGAGCGCTTCCAGATGTCTGATCTTGGGGAGGCATCATACTTCCTTGGTATCCAGATCACGCTTGACCGTAGAGGCGAAACCCATCGGCACGCCGCTGGAGATTCGGCCTTACCTCATGAGCTTCAATGGAGAAGCAAATGCAGCTGAGCGGCAAAAGAACCGGAGCGCCGTCGGCAGCCTCATGTACTTGATGGTGGCAACCAGGCCGGACCTCGCACAAGCTGTTATCGCTTTGAGCCACCACATGGCAAACCCCAGACGTGAGCACCAGAAAGCAGTGAAGCGGATCTTCCGCTACCTTGCTAGAACCATCAACATTGGCATCACCTACAATGGCAATGACAACATCATCATCGGCTATACACATGCAGATTGAGCCTCAAATCCTGAGGACCGTAAATCCATCTCTGGACATGTGTTCCTCATGAATGGTGGGGCCATCAGCTGGTGCAGCAAGCGGCAGGTGGTCGTGGCCACCTCAAGCAGGGAAGCTCACTACGTCTCTCTTAGTTTTGTAGCCAAGGAAACAGTTTGGTTTAAGTATCTCATGGCACAGATGAGTGGGAGTGCAGCAGTTCCAATTCCAATGCGCATCGACAACAAGAGCGCAATCGCACTCGCCAAGAATCTTGAGCACCATGCATGCACCAAGCACATTGACATCGCATATCACTTCATCAGGCATATGGTGCAGAAGGGTACTATCAAATTCAAGTTTACTCCAACCAGCAAGCAGGTCGCTAATTTCTGCACCAAGCCAGTGACCCGTAAGAAGCAACAGTTCAACATGAAGGCATGTCAACTGAGGCCACTCTCAGTGCAGCAAAGTGGGAGATTGTTGGAGAACGAGCCATCTGGCTTAGTTTCAAGTGCACAGGAGCAAGTTCTAGGAAACTACCAAATGCCTACTCCGATTGTCAATCTGACTTCTTTTCTAAAACGATCGGGTGGCAAAATGTGTATAGCCCAAGTTTGAAGTCAATCCAACAGTCGGATTGGGAGAAATGAATTTTCAAAGTTTTCGGGGTCGTCGACCGCCGATATCTGGGTGACCATGGGCGATGGCTCCATGCCTTAGCTTGAGAAAAGAAAAAGGCAAGAGTTCTATGGTCAAGACCTGATTGGAGAAATATCTAAAAAAGTCCTTGGTCTTTGGATTGCCTTGTCAGAGTGTGCTGACTAGGATAGAGGTACATTTCCTTACTTTTTAGGTGAGGTGAGATCCTTTTGTGCTAGCCATGGACACATTGTGATTCTCCATGGGATTGTGGGTTATGTGACCACTAGGAGTATGCCATGAGAGTATTTTCTAGCTCTCTAGGTCGTGTGAGAGTGGTTAGCCTGATTGCTAGGCTGATTTCCTCCCTCATGTGAGATTATGGACTCTAGCGTGTGAGTCTTAGCCACCATGACTCAGTGGTGTCGCTTGTGAGAGGGCTGACTTGCCCAAGCTCTAGCTCTATATGTACTCCATCATTTTAAGTGATTCATGAATTATTCTTCAGCACAAGTGATACCCTTTGAATGACACATGCTCGCTGCTCCAAGGCTCCCTCTCTCCTCCACATCCAACATCCTGTATGGCCTCCTTGAACTCGTGTAGTGTAGACATGCTGTTTGAAAGGAGCATGTCATCCGCATATACGATGATAGATGAAGAGGAGAGAAGGAGCCTTGGAGCAATGATCATGTGTGATTGGAAGGGCATCACTTGTGCTGAAGAATGGTTGTTGAATCACTCAAAATGATGGAGTACATATAGAGCTAGAGCATGGGCAAGTCAGCCCTCTCACAAGTCACACCACTTAGCCATGGAGGCTAACGCTCACACACTAGAGTCCATAATCTCACAAAAGGGGGGAAATCAGCCTAGCAATCAGGCTGACGACTCACACTTGACCTAGAGACCTAGAAAATACTCTCATGGCACACTCCTAGTGGTCACATAACCCACAATCCCATAAAGAATTACCATGTGTCCAAGGCTAGCACACAAGGATCTCACCTAACTTAAAAAGTAAGGAAAGGTACCTTTATCCTAGTCAGCACACTCTCACAAGGCAATCCTAAGACCAAGGACCTTTTTGGATATTTCTCCCATCAGGTCTTCACCCTTGAGCTCTTGTCTTTTTCTTTTCTCAGGCTAAGGCATGGAGCCATCATCCATGGCCACCCAGACATCGACGATCCATGACCCCCGAAACTTCGAAAATTCATATCTCCCCATCCCACTGTTGGATCGAGCTCAAACTTGGACCAAGGACATTTTGCCACTTGATCTTTCCAATGGTGAAGTTCGATCGACGGTCTAAGTAGGCGTCTGGTACTTTCCTGGAACTTGCTCTTCTAGATCTGAAATTGAGCCAGATGGCTTCTTTTCCAACAGAAAGCTGCTTCACTACTGCTGCTACCGCCATTGCGCTTTGCTGCACTACGACGCAGTTCCACTTGCACCAGGTACGTGTAGATGAAGTCGAGGTCGAGAGTTGGCTTGCACTCCAATGTCTCTCCCACCATATCATAGCTTGTTGGTAATCCTCTCAGCAAGATGAGGACGAAACGCGTATCTTCCACAGGATTTCCGGTCGCTTTTAGCTGCTATGCCAGCTCCTTTGCCCTGTCTAAGTGGGCCTCCATCCCTTCGCCACCTTGCATTTTCAATACCATCATCTTCTCCTACTAAAGCATGAGGAATGTAGGATCCTTACTTTCATACTTTTTGCATAACATGTCCTACCCCTGTTTTGTAGTAGCCTTGTCATTCACATACTGAAGATGCGGGTTAGAGATGGTGTTGACAAGCAGCGTGCAGGCCTGCCTGTCCTTCTTCTTCGACTCCTCATATGCCGCTGCTAGAGTAATAGATGAACTTACATCTGCTGAACCTTTCTGCAGCGTCTTCACTGCCACCACCTCTGCTGCAGTGATGCCTTTTGCCTGTGGAGGAGGAGCGCGCTCATCACTGCTCACCACCGACCACAATTGGAAAAGGAGCCATCGGGCTCAGTTTCAGGTCCACAGGATCATGTTCCAGGAAAGTACCAGATGCATGCTCCGATCATCGATCAGACTTCTCCATTAGAAAGATCATGTGGCAAAATGTCTACGGTCCAAGTTTGAGGTCGATCGAACAGACAGATGGGGAGATATGAATTTTCAAAGTTTCGGGGGTCATGGACCGTCGATGTCTGGGTGGGCATTGGTGATGGCTCCATGCCTTAGCCTGAGAAAAGAAAAAGGCAAGAGGTCCAGGGTCAAGACCTTATGGGAGAACTATCCAAAAAGGTCCTTGGTCTTAGGATTGCCTTGTCAGAGTGTGCTGACCAGGAGAAAGGTACCTTTCCTTACTTTTTAGGTGAGGTGAGATCCATGTGTGCTAGCCATGGATACATGGCGATTCCCCATGGGTTTGTGGGATATGTGACTACTAGGAGTATGCCATGAGAGCATTCTCCAGCTCTCTAGGTCGTGTGTGAGTGGTTAGCCTGATTGCTAGGCTGATTTCCTCCCTTGTGTGAGATTATGGATTCTAGTGTGTGAGCCTTAGCCTCCATGGCTAAGTGGTGTGGCTTGTGAGAGGGCTGACTTGCCCAAGCTCTAGCTCTATATGTACTCCATCATTTTGAGTGATTGAACAACCATTCTTCAGCACAAGTGATGCCCTTCCAATCACACAAGCTCGCTGCTCCAAGGCTCCCTCTCTCCTCCATTTCCAACATCTGGTATCAGAGCCAAGTTCTGCCACTTTTAGCCAGCACAGGCCGTCACTTTGAGAGTGACGGGTTGGGGTGAAACCTTCGCTAAATTTGACAATCGACCACTGGATCTTCAAGTTCAGAAGACAAGCTTTCCAACGAGCCTAAAATCGCAAAGATCCAACGGTCGGATGGAGAGTTGTGCTCAAAACGAGGTCGGCCAGGGCTACACTCTTCTCTATGAGTAAGACTGTCGCCTTGTGATGACCATAACTCTCTTGTTTCTTTGTCAAATTTAAAACGTGGCACATGCGAATTGTAGTATTTTTCCTAAGCTTTCTATTGGTGCAAAAATATTTGCATTCCATCGATTCGTTTGGGAGAAACGATGTTTACAAGCTGGCTGGCCTGAGTTGGAGTAGGAGCAGAAGCATACCCTGTTTTCAAGAGGGCATATCTTTTGAAATCCCCTGTTGATGACCCTATTTTATGGGTCGATCTGAAAGGTTTTGAGCTGAATTTTCCAGTGAATGGCTCCGTTTTTTAAAATTCCCAGTCTGCTGGCATCTACAGTCCATTTTCTGTCAAACAGATTTCTGGCAGAAGCAGCAGCAGAAGCAGGGGTAGCGCCACCATCCAAGGGCAGCGCTGGGCATCACCAAGGCTCAAAATGGCAGCAGCTGGCGTTGTGACAGCAGCCCAGCCTTTGGAGAGGCTGGAGGGACGCGCCAACTTCACGTTTTGGAAGATCCGTACCCGCCTCCTTTTGGAGGAGAGGGGCTTGTGGGAGGTGGTGAGCGGCGACGAGCCGGCTCAAGTTCCACAGGCAAAAGGCATCACCGCAGCGCAGGTGGTGGCGGGGAAGACGCCGCAAAAGGGTGCAGCTGATGCGGGTTCTTCTGCAGCTGTACCAGCGATGTATGAGGAGTGGAAGAAGGACAGGCAGGCCTATAGGTTGCTTGTCAATACCATCTCCAACCCGCATCTTCAGTACGTGAGTGACAAGGCTACTGCAAAGGAGGGGTGGGACACATTGTGCAAGAAGTATGAGAGCAAGGATCCTGCATTCCTCATGCTTTTGGAGGAAAAGATGATGGCGCTGAAAATGCAGGGTGGTGAAGGGATGGAGGCGTATCTGGACAGGGCCAAGGAGCTGGCGAAGCAGCTGAGAGCGGCCGGCAACCCTGTGGAAGAGACGGGCTTCATCCTCCTCTTGCTGAGGGGACTCCCAACCAGCTACGACACGGTGCGAGAGACGCTAGAGTGCCAGCCAACTCTCGACCTCGACTTCATCTGCACACACCTGGTGCAATGCAGCAAAGCGCAATGGCGGCAGCAACAGTGAAGCAGCTTTCATGGCCATGTACTCACGCAACCAGCAGCAGCAGCAGTCCGGGCAGCAGAGAGGCAAGAAGAAGGGCAAGTGCCACTATTGCCAGAAAGAGGGGCACTACAAGAAAGAGTGCTTCAAGTTCAAGAGGGACCAGAAGGAGCAGCAGCAACAGCAGCAGCAAAAGCAGCAATCTCCACAGCAACAGCAGCAGCAGTCACAACAACGCCAGCAGCAACAGCAGCAGCAGAACCAGACTGGCGTGTGCCATTTTGGCAACATGAACGTTGCCAAGGAGGTGCGCGACCGCCTCTTCATGGCGAAGTCTGACATGTCGCAGAAGGAAAAGGCGGATCTGGCAAGGTACAAGTACTCGGGGTGTACAAAGAGTCTGACGCACCACAAGGAGTGGTTCACGCAGCTGCTCTCCATTCCCCCCCGTCCGATTGCTTTGGGTGATGATCGGGTGGTGTATGCTGAGGGGATTGGGATTGTGGAGATGTGGTTGGAGACCCCGCGTGGCATTAAAGTGGGAGTGTTCCATGGCGTGTTGTATGTGCTTGATGCTGCGTTCAACCTTCTCTTAGTGTCCTCTATCATAAACACAGGACTGCGCGTCGTTTTTGACGATGATTACGGCTACATCCTCGACAAGGAAACAGGAGAGGAGTTGGCCAAGTCGGTGAAGGAGGGCGACATGTACCGCCTGCTGGGGGCGACCAAGATCCCGCGTGAGCAGAGTCTTGCAGCAGTGGTGCAGGCGACAGATGG
>SZWC01000551.1:127289-139455 GCA_023375785.1 Penium margaritaceum | reverse complement strand
AAGGAGCTGGCGAAGCAGCTGAGAGCGGCCGGCAACCCTGTGGAAGAGACGCGCTTCATCCTCCTCTTGCTGAGGGGACTCCCAACCAGCTACGACACGGTGCGAGAGACGCTGGAGTGCCAGCCAACTCTCGACCTCGACTTCATCTGCACACACCTGGTGCAGGTGGAACTGCGTCGCAATGCCGCAAAACGCAATGGCGGCAACAGCAGCAGTGAAGCAGCTTTCATGGCGATGGGCTCACGCAACCAGCAGTAGCAGCAGTCCGGGCAGCAGAGACGCAAGAAGAAGGGCAAGTGCCATTATTGCCAGAAAGAGGGGCACTACAAGAAAGAGTGCTTCAAGTTCAAGAGGGACCAGAAGGAGCAGCAACAGCAGCAAAAGCAGCAATCTCCACAGCAACAGCAGCAGCAGTCACAGCAACGTCAGCAGTACCAGCAGCAGCAGCAGCAGAACCAGACCAGCGTGCGCCATTTTGGCAACATGAACGTGGCCAAGGAGGTGCACGACCGCCTCTTCATGGCGAAATCTGACATGTCGCAGGAGGAGAAGGCTGATCTGGCGTGGTACAAAGACTCTGGATGTACCAAGAGTCTGACGCACCACAGGGAGTGGTTTACGCAGTTGCTGTCCATCCCTCCCCGTCCTTTCGCTTTGGGTGATGATTGGGTGGTGTATGCTGAAGGGATTGGGATTGTGGAGATGTGGTTGGAGACCTCCACTCAGTCTCCTCTCTTACAAACACAGGACTGCGCGTCGTCTTCGATAATGACTATGGCTACATCCTCAACAAGGATACAGGAGAGGAGTTGGCTAGGTCGGTGAAGGAGGGCGACATGTACCGCCTGCTGGGGGCAACCAAGATGCCGCGTGAGCAGAGTCTTGCAGCAGTGGTGCAGGCGACAGATGGTGAGATCTGGCATGCGCGCTACGGCCACATCGGCATGCGCGCCTTGCAGCAGCTTCAAGCAAAGCAGATGGTGCGTGACCTGCCTACCATCTCTAAATTTGAACAGCATTTGTGCATCGGATGTTTGGAGGGGAAGCAGCACCGGGAGGCGTTCTCTGGAGCAGGGGAGCGTGCGAAGGAGGTGTTGGAGCTGGTCCACACGGACCTGTGTGGACCGATGCAGACCCAGAGCTTTGGAGGTTCTAGGTATTTCCTGACCTTCATTGATGATTTCAGCCGTTACACTGCTTTGTACTTCCTTCCTTCCAAGGACCAGTGCTTTGACAGGTTCAAGGAGTTCAAGGCCATGGTGGAGAACCAGACTGGCAAGAAGATCAAGGCGCTGTGCAGCGATCGCGGTGGAGAGTACCTGAGCAAGGAGTTCCAGGACTACCTCGCAGCAGCTGGCATCAAGGCGCTTTATACCGCGCCGTACTCGCCGCAGCAGAATGGTGAAGCAGAACGCGCCAACCGCACCATCATTGAGTGGGCGCGCTCCATGCTGCACGCGGCGCGGCTGACCTACGACTTCTGTGCTGAAGCCGTGAGCACTGCGGTCTACATCAAGAATCGCAGTCCCACCAAGGCGTTGGAGCAAATGACACCGTACGAGGCGTGGTTCGGCAAGAAGCCGAGCGTGGGTCATCTCCGAGCATTTGGCAGCCTGGCGCACATGCACGTGCCCAAGGAGAAGCGGCAGAAATGGGACGCAAAGAGTGCGCAGATGCTGATGATTGGCTACGACGTGGCAAGCAAGGCCTATCGCCTCTATGAGAGGGATACAGGCCACGTCATTATCTCCAGGGATGTCGTCTTCAACGAGAGCAACGTCATCGGCACCAACATTGTCTGTGAAGAGGCAGCAGAACCAGCAGCTGACGAGGCAGTGGGAGCAGAAATCCTTCCTGACCCAGTCTCTCCCGATCCTTCCTCTACTGTGACAGTGGGAGAATCACTGTACTCTCCCATGTCTGATGCAGCAGATACAGCAGCCTCATCGGCAGAAGCAGAGGAGGGAGATGCAGCACCACCAGCAGCAGCAGTTGTGCCAGCAGCACCGCGCCAGCCGCCCGCTAACGCTCCAGCACCAGGTCGCAGGTACCCTCTCAGGGTGCGTTACAAGCCTGGTGAGCGCGGCCATTTCTGGATGCTGCAGAAACCAGAACAGATGAACGTCGCAGTTGCAGCAGATTCAGATGAGCCAACGTCATACAAGGAGGCCATGGCTGCACCAGATGCAGCNCGGGGAGCAGATGGCAATCTGGAAAAGTACAAGGCAAGGCTGGTCGCCAAGGGCTACTCGCAGCAGGAGGGCATTGACTACACAGAAACCTTTGCCCCTGTTGCAAAGTTTGCCTCTGTGCGTACGCTCCTCTCTTATGCAGCAGCTGAGGACTTTGAGGTTCACCACATGGATGTCAAGACGGCATTCTTGAATGGTGACTTGGAGGAGAAGATCTACATGGAGCAGCCGGAGGGGTTCGTCATGGATGGCCAGGAGCACCTGGTTTGCAAGCTGCAGAAGTCGCTGTACGGCCTCAAGCAAGCGTCGCGTGCTTGGAACCAGAAGTTGGATGAGGCGCTGTAGTGCATGGGGTTTCAGCGCAGCGAGTGTGACTACAGCGTGTATCGCTGGCAGCATCAGCATGAGATCCTCATCATCATTGTCTATGAAGATGACATGCTCCTCCTTTCCAACAGCATGTCTGCACTGCAGGAGTTCAAGGAGGCCATGGAGGAGCGCTTCCAGATGTCTGATCTCGGGGAGGCGTCATACTTCCTCGGTATCCAGATCACGCGTGACCGCAAATCACGCTCTCTCTCGCTGCAACAGAGTCGCTACATCAAGGACGTCCTACAGCAGTTAGGCATGGCAGAGGCCAAACCCATCGGCACGCCGCTAGAGACGCGGCAGTACCTCGTGAGCTTCAGTGGCGAAGCAGATGCAGCTGAGCGGCAGAAGTACCAGAGCACCGTCGGCAGTCTCATGTACCTGATGGTGGCATCCAGGCCGGACCTCGCACAGGCTGTGAGCGTTGTGAGCCAGCACATGGCTAACCCCGGCCCTGAGCACCAGAAGGCAGTGAAGCGGATCTTCCGCTACCTTGCTGGAACCGCCAACATCGGCATCACCTACAACGACAACGACAACAGCATCATCGGCTACACAGACGCAGATTGGGCTTCAAACCCTGAGACTCGCAAATCCATCTCTGGACATGTGCTTCTCATGAATGGAGGTGCCATCAGCTGGTGCAGCAAGCGGCAGGTGGTCGTGGCCACCTCAAGCACAGAAGCTGAGTACGTCTCTCTCAGCTTTGGAGCCAAGGAAGCAGTTTGGCTTCAGCGTCTCATGGCGGAGATGAGTGCGAGTGCAGCAGTTCCTGTTCCTATGCGCGTCGACAACCAGAGCGCTATTGCACTCGCCAAGTATCCCGAGCACCATGCTCGCACCAAGCACATTGACATCGCCTATCACTTCATCAGGCACATGGTACAGGAGGGTGCTATCAAGCTGGAGTTTACTCCAACCAGCAAGCTGGTCGCTGATTTTTGCACCAAGCCAGTGACCCATGAGAAGCAGCAGTTCTGCATGAAGGCATGTGGACTCAGCCCACTCTGACTGCAGCAAAGTGGGAGATTGTTGTGAAAGGAGCCATCCGGCTCAATTTCAGGTCTACGGGAGCAAGTTCCAGGAAACTTCCAGATGCCTGCTCCGATCGTCAATCCGTCTTCACCATTGCAAAGATCAGGTGGCAAATTATCTACGGTCCAAGTTTCAGGCCGATCCAACGGTCGGATTGGGAGATATCAATTTTCGAAGTTTCGGGGGTCATGGACCGTCGATNCATGGGTGATGGCTCCATGCCTTAGCCTGAGAAAAGAAAAAGGCAAGAGGTCCAGGGTCAAGACCTGATGGGAGAAATATCCAAAAAGGTCCTTGGTCTTAGGATTGCCTTGTCAGAGTGTGCTGACTAGGATAAAGGTACCTCTCCTTACTTTTTAGGTGAGGTGAGATCCTTGTGTACTAGCCATAGACACATGGCGATTCTCCATGGGTTTGTGGGTGATGTGACCACTAGGAGTGTGCCATGAGAGCATTCTCTAGCTCTCTAGGCCGTGTGTGACTGGTCAGCCTGATTGTTAGGATGATTTCCTCCCTTGTGTGAGATTGTGGACTCTAGTGTGTGAGCCTTAGCCTCCATGGCTAAGTGGTGTGGCTTGTGAGAGGGCTGACTTGCTTAAGCACTAGCTCTATATGTACTCCATCATTTTGAGTGATTCAACAACCATTCTTCAGCACAAGTGATGTCCTTTTAGTCCCACATGCTCGCTGCTCCAAGACTCCCTCTCTCCTCCAGATCCAACATCATTCCAGCCTACGGTGAAGGTACAGTGCGAGTACTTATTACCCTTCAAGGACAGCAGGTGACACGCACCTTCAGCCAGGTCTTATTCGTCCCTGTACTTGCGGCTAATCTCCTATCTATTGGACGCATCAACGACAACGGCTTCAAAATGGTCTTTGATTTGGACAAGAACTGCAAAATTCTGGACAACAAAGGGAATCTAGCAGCCGTTGCTACTCGCATTGGTCACCTGACAATTTTTGACTCAGAGGAGGTACCATCAGCTATGCTGACAAATGAACCAGAAGTCGCATTTATGGCAGCTGTTTCTTCGGACTACCGTCATCCCATCTCGGCTACTTCCACAGCTGACTTATGGCATTGCCAGCTTGCCCAGGTCAACTATGCCACTCTACACAACATGGCACAATAACAATGGGTTCATGATCTCCCATACGGACTTACGAAGCCATCTGACACCACACCATGCAACCGCTGTCTGACAGGCAAACAACATCAAAAACCATTCAAGGCTCATCCAACTACATCAACAACACAAAAACTGGAACTACTTCACATGGATGACTACAGCCATTTCGTTTGGGTCAAGTTTGTCCGCTACAAAAATGAAGTCGCCGATATCATCAAGACCTGGATGCGGCAGATTGAAAATGAAACCAACCTCACCGTGAAGAAAATCAGAACCGATAATGGTGGTGAGTTCATTTGTCACTCACTCAACTCCTTCTTCCAGCAGAAAGGTATCCAACACCAACGCACTGTTCCCTACACGCCTGAACAAAACGAGAAAGCGGAGCGCATGAATCAGACTCTTCTGGAACGCGCTCGGACGATGCTACACATAGCTACACTACCATCCGTCTTTTGGGGGGAAGCTCTCTCCATTGCAGCCTATATTACCAACCGACTGCCCACAGTCAAACTTCCCAATGCCACTCATACTCCATATGAAGCATGGACCGGTGCAAAACCTCATCCGCAACACATTCGCATCTTCGGCTGCACCGCTCACGTCTGGCTACGCCCAGAACTGCGCTCCAAGCTGGAGCCGCGGTCTAAAGCCTGTATCCTTCTTGGATATGAAGACAACCACGACATCTACAGAGTTTGGGACCCTGCTACGCAAACCGTAGCCCGTGCACGACAACCCATCTTTGATGAAACCACATTCTTCAACACAAGGATTCTTCCTACTTCACCCATCGTCACCATACATATGGACACGGCTCCCAAGCCCATTCAGAAGTTCAACGTTGACCTTGTCGTCGATGAACATGCTGATGTGCTTCCTCCAGTGCATCCTTATGAACACACCACTGGAGAATCCCTTTCTTCATCAGCGCCGGATGCTCTGCCGCTGTTTGCAGCCATTCCTGGTCTTCGTCGCTCCGCCCGCAACCACACTACTCCAACGTACTTTCAACACGCCATGCTCCAGACATCAGATAATGAAGATGACAGTGCTCTCGTCACTCAAGTCGTCGATCCCATCAGCTACAAGGACGCCATGCGTCGACCTGATGCAGCTCTTTGGCGTCAAGCCAGCCAAGAGGAATTTGATGAGCTTCAAAAACAAGGTACATGGGATCTTGTCCCACAGCCGCCGGACCAACCTGTCGTCACATGCAAGTGGGTGTTTCGGAGAAAACTCAAGAGTGCTGGCAAACCTGACCGATACAAAGCTCGCCTCGTGGCCCGCGGTTACAGTCAAGTTCTCGGAGTCAACTACAGTGATACCTTCGCTCCAGTGGCCAAGTATTCCTCCATCCGTGTCATTCTGTCTCTTGCTGCTGCTAACGGTTGGATCCTGCATCAGATGGATGTCAAATGCGCCTTTCTCAATGGAGACCTGACTGAGACTATCTACATGACACAACCCGAGGGCTTTGTGGAACCTGACAAGGCTCATCTGGTCTGTCGTCTCAAGCGCTCCCTTTATGGACTCAAGCAGGCCCCACGCCAATGGAATGTCAAGATTCATGAGTTCTTCCTTGGGTAAAATCTGACCCGTCTCCATTCTGACCACTCGATCTACTATCGCTCCAGAGTCAACACCATTGGCATCATTCTCTATGTCGATGACCTCATCCTGTTTGGTCCCACGCTAGACACCATCTCCGCTTTCAAAGATCAGCTATCTCGGCGTTTTGAGATGAGCGACATGGGTCCCTTGACATATTACCTCGGCATTCAAGTGCATCACCAGCGGAACAGTCACATCGTTCTCAATCAAGCCACGTATGCACGTGTTGCAAATAAGTTTCAACTCGGTGACACCAACCCTATGGCTACACCCTTGGCACTCCAACATGGCCTCACCAAAGTCCCCACTCCGGCGGATCTCCTCGCCCCCGCCGACGCCAAAGTTTTTCCCAGCATGGTGGGCTCCCTGATGTATGCCTCTGTTGCCACCCATCCTGATCTTTCCTATGCTGTCGGCATCCTCAGCCACGGCTGCCAGAACACCACCGCAGCTCACATCGTTGCGGCCAAACGCAGCGTTCGCTACTTGCGTTCCACCGCCGACCTCGGAATTCGGTACTCTTCCACTGGTGACAACATTCTTCATGGCTTCTACGACGCGGACCTCTCCGATGATCAAGCCACCAGTCAATCGACGTCTGGCTACGTCTTCCTTCTCAATGGAGGCCCCGTTAGTTGGCGCTCCAAGAAGCAATCCGTGGTGGCTCTTTCTTCCTCTGAAGCCGAATACATCGCTGAGAGCGAAGCCACTCGTGAAGCCGTCTGGCTTCACATGCTTCTTTCTGAACTCTGCTTCGATCAACTCGCACCTACCACCATCAACTGCGACAAAGAGGGCGCCATTGCCCTCTCCGAGGATCCCGTTCTCCATGATCACACCAAATACGTTCACCGGGAGTATCACTACGTCCGCGACGCAGTTGCCGACGGTGAGGTTCGCATGCTCTATATTCCTACCGAGAAGCAGTCCGCTGACATCTTCACCAAGCCGCTTTCTGCCGACCGTCATGCTGCACTCTGTGCTCACCTTGGCTTGCTCTCTCTCCCTACTCCTGCATCCTCTGGGTCCTCTTCTTCCGTCCCCCCCGCATGAGGCGTTGGGATGGACGAAGATGACCGACGACAATGCCGCTCTCCCCTCCCGTTCCCGTGCCCCCCACATGAGGCGTTGGCACGGACGCGGGTTGCGTTTGGCCGCCACGCCCCTCTCCTCCTCGCTCTGCCATCTCTTGCGCTCCCCGCATGGCCTCCCGGGTTCCCCCATATGAGGCGTTGGACCCGGTGGCCTTGCGTCGTGCCTGCGCCTCTCTCCGCTCTTTCGCAATCGCTTCTGTCCCTCTCTCTTGTGTCTTGTTCGCTCCCCCCGCTGTCTCGCGGCTTGCTCCACGCATCCCGACAAACCGCAGGATGCGGCTTGCTCCCCGCTACCCGCCATACTCCAGGTGCCCTGGGGGCCGCGCGTTCTGTTTTCGCATTATTATTCCATTCTTTATCTCGCCGCTCGTTTTGAAGAGTTAAGAAACCGATGGTGGGCTGCCGCTGTCGGCCCACCACGGGTCCCGGCCATGTGTGGGGTTTCGATCCCACATGTGTCCGGGCAGGAGGCTCCCCGCTGGTACCCCTCCTATATGCCGTACGGCTCTGCCTAGGCATTGGCCCAAGTTGCGTCCACCAAGGGTCCACCGGTTGCCTCCTGTTCTGCCATTTTGTTCGGCATCGGCTTGGGCCGCCCGGGGGGGGCAGTTTTCAACTCTACCGTCGCTACGCATTTCTGGACGTGCGTGCCCCTGCCTCGCCTTCTCTTCTTCGCTGCCTGCTTTTCCGCTTGAATACCACCCCTTTTCGTGCTTGGCATTCAAGGGGGGGAATGTTTGAAATTCAGGATCTTCATCACCACAAGGCCGATTCCTGATCAAGTAGGACCGATGGACAGATCTCCTCGTCAGCCATCTACTCTCCAAATTTCACCCAACCAGCTAGACCTCTGTTGGAAACGGAGCCATACGGCTCAATTTCAGGTCCACGGGAGCAAGTTCCAGGAAAGTACCAGATGCCTGCTCCGATCGCCAATCCAACTTCACCATTGGAAAGATCATGTGGCAAAATGTCTACGGTCCAAGTTTGAGGCCGATCCAACGGTCGGATTGGGAGATATCAATTTTCGAAGTTTCGGGGGTCATGGACCGTCGATGTGTGGGTGGGCATGGGTGATGGCTCCATGCCTTAGCCTGAGAAAAGAAAAAGGCAAGAGGTCCAGGGTCAAGACCTGATGGGAGAAACATCCAAAAAGGTCCTTGGTCTTAGGATTGCCTTGTCAGAGTGTGCTGACTAGGATAAACGTACCTCTCCTTACTTTTTAGGTGAGGTGAGATCCTTGTGTGCTACCCATGGACACATGGCGATTCTCCATGGGTTTGTGTGTTATGTGACCACTAGGAGTGTGCCATGAGAGCATTCTCTAGCTCTCTAGGTCGTGTGTGACTGGTCAGCCTGATTGTTGGGCTGATTTCTTCTCTTGTGTGAGATTGTGGACTCTAGTGACCAAATTTAAAAAGTGGCACATGCGAATTGTAGTATTTTTTTTAAGCTTTCCATTGGTACAAAAATATTTGCATTCCATCAATTCGTTTGGGAGAAACGCCGTTTACAAGCTGGCTTGCCTGAGTTGGAGTAGGAGCAGAAGCATACCCTGTTTTCAAGAGGGCATATCCTTTGAAATCCCCTGTTGATGACCCTGTTTTATGGGTTGATCTGAAAGGTTTTGAGCTGAATTTTCCAGTGGTGGGCTCAGTTTTTTAAAATTCCCAGTCGGCTGGCATCTACAGCCCATTTTCTGTTAGACAGATTTCTGGCAGAAGCAGCAGCAGAAGCAGGGGTAGCGCCGCCATCCAAGGGCAGCGCTGAGCATCACCAAGGCTCAAAATGGCAGCAGCTGGCGTTGTGACAGCAGCCCAGCCTTTGGAGAGGCTGGAGGGACGCGCCAACTTCACGTTTTGGAAGATCCGTANGCAGGTGGTGGCGGGGAAGACGCCGCAAAAGGGTGCAGCTGATGCGGGTTCTTCTGCAGCTGTACCAGCGACGTATGAGGAGTGGAAGAAGAAGGACAGGCAGGCCTATAGGTTGCTTGTCAACACCATCTCCAACCCGCATCTTCAGTACGTGAGTGACAAGGCTACTGCAAAAGAGGGTTGGGACACATTGTACAAGGATATGAGAGCAAGGATCCTGCATTCCTCATGCTTTTGGAGGAAAAGATGATGGCGCTGAAAATGCAGGGTGGTGAAGGGATGGAAGCGTATCTGGACAGGGCCAAGGAGCTGGCGAAGCAGCTGAGAGCGGCCGGCAACCCTGTGGAAGAGACGCGCTTCATCCTCCTCTTGCTGAGGGGACTCCCAACCAGCTACGACACGGTGCGAGAGACGTTGGAGTGCCAGCCAACTCTTGACCTCGACTTCATCTGCACACACCTGGTGCAGGTGGAATTACGTCGCAATGCAGCAAAGCGCAATGGCGGCAGCAACAGTGAAGCAGCTTTCATGGCCATGGGCTCACGCAACCAGTAGCAGTAGCAGTCCGGGCAGCAGAGAGGCAAGAAGAAGGGAAAGTGCCACTATTGCTAGAAAGAGGGGCATTACAAGAAAGAGTGCTTCAAGTTCAAGAGGGACCAGAAGGAGCAGCAGCAGCAGCAGCAGCAAAAGCAGCAATCTCCACAACAACAGCAGCAGCAGTCACAACAACGCCAGCAGCAGCAGCAGCAGCAGAACCAGACTGGCGTGCGCCATTTTGGCAACATGAATGTTGCCAAGGAGGTGCGCGACCGCCTCTTCATGGCGAAGTCTGACATGTCGCAGAAGGAAAAGGCGGATCTGGCATGGTACAAGGACTCGGGGTGTACCAAGAGTCTGACGCACCACAAGGAGTGGTTCACGCAGCTGCTCTCCATTCCCCCCCGTCCGATTGCTTTGGGTGATGATCGGGTGGTGTATGCTGAGGGGATTGGGATTGTGGAGATGTGGTTGGAGACCCCGCGTGGCATTGAAGTGGGAGTGTTCCATGGCGTGCTGTATGTACCTGATGCTGCGTTCAACCTTCTCTCAGTGTCCTCTCTCACAAACACAGGACTGCGCGTCGTTTTTGACGATGATTACGGCTACATCCTCGACAAGGAAACAGGAGAAGAGTTGGCCAAGTCGGTGAAGGAGGGCGACATGTACCGCCTGCTGGGGGCAACCAAGATCCCGCGTGAGCAGAGTCTTGCAGCAATGGTGCAGGCGACAGATGGCGAGATCTGGCATGCACGCTACGGCTACATCGGCATGCGCGCCTTACAGCAGCTTCAAGCAAAGCAGATGGTGTGTGGCCTATCTACCATCTCGAACTTTGAGCAGCAGTTATGTATTGGCTGTTTGGAGGGGAAGCAGCACCGCGAGGCATTCTCTGGAGCAGGGGAGCGTGCAAAAGGGGTATTGGAGCTGGTCCACACGGACTTGTGCGGACCGATGTAGACCCAGAGCTTTGGAGGCTCTAGGTATTTTCTCACCTTCATTGATGATTTCAGCCGTTACACTGCTGTGTACTTCCTTTCCTCCAAGGACCAGTGCTTTGACAGGTTCAAGGATGTCAAGGCCATAATGGAGAACCAGACCGGCAAGAAGATCAAGGCGCTGCGCAGCGATCGCGGTGGAGAATACCTAAGCAAGGAGTTCCAGGACTACCTCGCAGCAGATGGCATCAAGGCGCAGCGTACCGCGCCGTACTCGCCGCTGTTGAACGGGGTAGCAGAACGCGCCAACCGTACCATTGTGGAGTCGGCACGCTCCATGCTGCACGCGGCTTGGCTGACCTACGACTTCTGGGCTGAAGCTGTGAGCACTGCGGTCTACATCAAGAACCGTAGTCCAACTAAGGCGCTGGAGCAGATGACGCCGTACGAGGCGTGGTTCGGCACGAAGCCGAGCGTGGGTCATCTTCGCGCGTTTGGCAGCTTGGCGCACATGCACGTGCCAAAGGAGAAGCGGCAAAAGCGGGACGCGAAGAGTGCGCAGATGCTGATGATTGGCTACGACGTGGCAAGCAAGGCGTATCGCCTCTACGAGAGGGATACAGGCCACGTCATCATCTCCAGGGATGTCGTCTTCAATGAGAGCAACGTCATCGGCACCAACATTGTGTGTGAAGAGGCAACAGAACCAGCAGCTGACGAGACAGTGGGAGCAGAAATTCTTCCTGACCCAGTTTCTCCCGATCCTTCCTCTACTGTGACAGTGGGAGAATCACTCTACTCTCCCATGTCTGATGCAGCAGATACAACAGCTTCATCGGTAGAAGCAGAGGAGGGAGATGTAGCACCACCAGCAGAAGCAGTTGTGCCAGCCGCACCGCGTCAACCGCCTGCTAACGCTCCAGCTCCAGGTCGGAGGTACCCTCTTAGGGTACGTTACAAGCCTGGTGAGCGTGGCCATTTTTGGATGCTGCAGAAACCAGAACAGATGAACGTTGCAGTTGCAGCAGATTCAGATGAGCCAACGTCATACAAGGAGGCCATGGCTGCACCGGATGCAGCAGATTGGGCGCAAGCCGTACAGCAAGAGATACAGTCGCAGCTGGACAACGGCACGTGGGAGCTGACTGAGCGTCCACCTGGACGTAAAGTGATCAAGTGCAAGTGGGTCTTCAAGAAGAAGCGGGGAGCAGATGGTAACCTGGAAAAGTACAAGGCGAGGCTGGTCGCCAAGGGCTACTCGCAGCAGGAGGGCATCGACTACACAGAAACTTTTGCCCCCGTTGCAAAGTTTGCCTCTGTGCGCACGCTCCTCTCTTATGCAGCAGCTGAGGACTTCGAGGTTCACCACATGGATGTCAA
>SZWC01000551.1:105196-124530 GCA_023375785.1 Penium margaritaceum | reverse complement strand
TGATATGCGATGTCAATGTGCTTGGTGCGTGCATGGTGCTCAGGATTCTTGGCGAGTGCGATTGCGCTCTGGTTGTCGACGCGCACAGGAACTGGAACTGCTGCACTCCCACTCATCTCTGCCATGAGACGTTGGAGCCAAACTGCTTCCTTGGCTCCAAAGCTGAGAGATACGTACTCAGCTTCTGTACTCGAGGTGGCCACGACCACCTGCCACTTGCTGCACCAGCTGATGGCTCCACCATTCATGAGGAACACATGTCCAGAGATGGACTTGCGGTCCTCAGGGTTTGAAGCCCAATCTGCGTCTGTGTAGCCGATGATGCTGTTGTCATTGCCGTTGGTGATGCCGATGTTGATGGTTCCAGCAAGGTAGCGGAAGATCCGCTTCACTGCCTTCTGGTGCTCCGGTCCGGGAATAGCCATGTGCTGGCTCACAGCGCTCACAGCCTGTGCAAGGTCCGGCCTGGTTGCCACCATCAGGTACATGAGACTGCCAACGGCGCTCTGGTACTTCTGCCGATCAGCTGCATTTGCTTCTCCATTGAAGCTCACGAGGTACTGCCGCGTCTCCAGCGGCGTGCCGATGGGTTTTGCCTCTGCCATGCCGAACCGCTGCAAAACATCCTTGATGTAGCGGCTCTGCTGCAGCGAGAGAGAGCGTGACTTGCGGTCACGCACGATCTGGATACCGAGGAAGTATGATGCCTCCCCGAGATCAGACATCTGGAAGCGCTCCTGCATGGCTTCCTTGAACTCCTGCAGTGCAGACATGCTGTTTGAAAGGAGGAGCATGTCATCCACATAGACAATGATGATGAGGATCTCATGCTCATGCTGCCAGCGATACACGCTGTAGTCACACTCGCTGCGCTCAAACCCCATGCACTGCAACGCCGCATCCAACTTCTGGTTCCAAGCACGCGACGCTTGCTTGAGGCCGTACAGCGACTTCTGCAGCTTGCAGACCAGGTGCTCCTGGCCATCCATGACGAACCCCTCCGGCTGCTCCATGTAGATCTCCTCCTCCAAGTCACCATTCAAGAATGCCGTCTTGACATCCATGTGGTGAACCTCGAAGTCCTCAGCTGCTGCATAAGAGAGGAGCGTGCGCACAGAGGCAAACTTTGCAACGGGGGCAAAAGTTTCTGTGTAGTCGATGCCCTCCTGCTGCGAGTAGCCCTTGGCGACCAGCCTCGCCTTGTACTTTTCCAGGTTACCATCTGCTCCCCGCTTCTTCTTGAANGCAAAACATCCTTGATGTAGCGGCTCTGCTGCAGCGAGAGAGAGCGTGACTTGCGGTCACGCACGATCTGGATACCGAGGAAGTATGATGCCTCCCCGAGATCAGACATCTGGAAGCGCTCCTGCATGGCTTCCTTGAACTCCTGCAGTGCAGACATGCTGTTTGAAAGGAGGAGCATGTCATCCACATAGACAATGATGATGAGGATCTCATGCTCATGCTGCCAGCGATACACGCTGTAGTCACACTCGCTGCGCTCAAACCCCATGCACTGCAACGCCGCATCCAACTTCTGGTTCCAAGCACGCGACGCTTGCTTGAGGCCGTACAGCGACTTCTGCAGCTTGCAGACCAGGTGCTCCTGGCCATCCATGACGAACCCCTCCGGCTGCTCCATGTAGATCTCCTCCTCCAAGTCACCATTCAAGAATGCCGTCTTGACATCCATGTGGTGAACCTCGAAGTCCTCAGCTGCTGCATAAGAGAGGAGCGTGCGCACAGAGGCAAACTTTGCAACGGGGGCAAAAGTTTCTGTGTAGTCGATGCCCTCCTGCTGCGAGTAGCCCTTGGCGACCAGCCTCGCCTTGTACTTTTCCAGGTTACCATCTGCTCCCCGTTTCTTCTTGAAGACCCACTTGCACTTGATCACTTTGCGTCCAGGTGGACGCTCAGTCAGCTCCCACGTGCCGTTGTCTAGCTGCGACTGTATCTCTTGCTGTACGGCTTGCGCCCAATCTGCTGCATCCGGTGCAGCCATGGCCTCCTTGTATGACGTTGGCTCATCTGAATCTGCTGCAACTGCAACGTTCATCTGTTCTGGTTTCTGCAGCATCCAGAAATGGCCGCGCTCACCAGGCTTGTAACGCACCCTAAGAGGGTACCTACGACCTGGAGCTAGAGCGTTAGCAGGCGGCTGACGCAGTGCGGCTGGCACAACTGCTTCTGCTGGTGGTGCTACATCTCCCTCCTCTGCTTCTGCCGATGAAGCTGCTGTATCTGCTGCATTAGACATGGGAGAGTAGAGTGATTCTCCCACAATCACAGTACAGGAAGGATCGGGAGAAACTTGGTCAGGAAGAATTTCTGCTCCCACTGTCTCGTCAGCTGCTGGTTCTGTTGCCTCTTCACACACAATGTTGGTGCCGATGACGTTGCTCTCATTGAAGACGACATCCCTGGAGATGATGACGTGGCCAGTATCCCTCTCGTAGAGGCGATATGCCTTGCTTGCCACGTCGTAGCCAATCATCAGTATCTGCGCACTCTTCGCGTCCCACTTTTGCCGCTTCTCCTTTGGCACGTGCATGTGCACCAAGCTGCCAAACGCGCGAAGATGACCCACGCTCGGCTTCTTGCCGAACCAAGCCTCGTACGGCGTCATCTGCTTCAGCACCTTAGTTGGACTACGGTTCTTGATGTAGACCGCAGTGCTCACAGCTTCAGCCTAGAAGTCGTAGGTCAGCCGAGCCGCGTGCAGCATGGAGCGTGCCGACTCCACAATGGTACGGTTGGCGTGTTTGCTACCCCGTTCTGCTGCGGCGAGTACGGCGCGGTACGCTGCGCCTTGATGCCAGCTGCTGCGAGGTAGTCCTGGAACTCCTTGCTTAGGTATTCTCCACCGCGATCTCTGCATAGCGCCTTGATCTTCTTGCCGGTCTGGCTCTCCATCATGGCCTTGAACTCCTTGAACCTGTCAAAGCACTGGTCCTTGGAGGAAAGGAAGTACACAGCAATGTAACGGCTGAAATCATCAATGAAGGTGAGAAAATACCTAGAGCCTCCAAAGCTCTGGGTCTGCATCGGTCCGCACAAGTCCGTGTGGACCAGCTCCAACACCCCTTTTGCACGCTCCCTGCTCCAGAGAATGCCTCGCGGTGCTGCTTCCCCTCCAAACAGCCAATGCATAACTGCTGCTCAAAGTTAGACATGGTAGGTAGGTCACGCACCATCTGCTTTGCTTGAAGCTGCTGTAAGGCGCGCATGCCGATGTGGCCGTAGCGTGCATGCCAGATCTCGCCATCTGTCGCCTGCACCACTGCTGCAAGACTCTGCTCACGCGGGATCTTGGTCGCCCCCAGCAGGCGGTACATGTCGCCCTCCTTCACCGACTTGGCCAACTCTTCTCCTGTTTCCTTGTCGATGATAAAGCCGTAATCATCGTCAAAAACGACGCGCACTTCTTGTGTTTGTGAGAGAGGACACTAAGAGAAGGTTGAACGCAGCATCAGGCACATACAGCACGCCATGGAACACTCCCACTTCAATGCCACGCGGGGTCTCCAACCACATCTCCACAATCCCAATCCCCTCAGCATACACCACCCGATCATCACCCAAAGCAATCGGACGGGGGGGAATGGAGAGCAGCTGCGTGAACCACTCCTTGTGGTGCGTTAGACTCTTGGTACACCCCGAGTCCTTGTACCACGCCAGATCCGCCTTTTCCTTCTGCGACATGTCAGACTTCGCCATGAAGAGGCGGTCGTGCACCTCCTTGGCAACGTTCATGTTGCCAAAATGGCGCACGCCAGTCTGGTTCTGCTGCTGCTGCTGCTACTGGCGTTGTTGTGACTGCTGCTGCTGTTGCTGTGGAGATTGCTGCTTTTGCTGCTGCTGCTGCTCCTTCTGGTCCCTCTTGAACTTGAAGCACTCTTTCTTGTAGTGCCCCTCTTTCTGGAAATAGTGGCACTTGCCCTTCTTCTTGCCTCTCTGCTGCCCGGACTACTGCTGCTGCTGGTTGCGTGAGCCCATGGCCATGAAAGCTGCTTCATTGTTGCTGCCGCCATTGCGCTTGGCTGCATTGCGACGCAATTCCACCTGCACCAGGTATGTGCAGATGAAGTCGAGGTCGAGAGTTGGCTAGCACTCCAACGTCTCTCGCACCGTGTCCTAGCTGGTTGGGAGTCCCCTCAGCAAGAGGAGGATGAAGCGCGTCTCTTCCACAGGGTTGCCGGCCGCTCTCAGCTGCTTCGCCAGCTCCTTGGCCCTGTCCAGATACGCTTCCATCCCTTCACCACCCTGCATTTTCAGCGCCATCATCTTTTCCTCCAAAAGCATGAATGCAGGATCCTTGCTCTCATACTTCTTGCACAACGTGTCCCACCCCTCCTTTGCAGTAGCCTTGTCACTCACGTACTGAAGATGCGGGTTGGAGATGGTGTTGACAAGAAACCTATAGACCTGCCTGTCCTTCTTCTTCCACTCCTCATACGTCGCTGGTACAGCTGCAGAAGAACCCGCATCAGCTGCACCCTTTTGCGGCGTCTTCCTCGCCACCACCTGCGCTGCGGTGATGCCTTTTGCCTGTGAAACTGGAGCCGGCTCGTCGCCGCTCACCACCTCTCACAAGTCCCTCTCCTCCAAAAGGAGGCGGGTACGGATCTTCCAAAACGTGAAGTTGGCGCGTCCCTCCAGCCTCTCCAAAGGCTGGGCTGCTGTCACAATGCCAGCTGCTGCCATTTTGAGCCTTGGTGATGCTCAGCGCTGCCCTTGGATGGCGGTGCTACCCCTGCTTCTGCTGCTGCTTCTGCCAGAAATCTATCTGACAGAAAATGGACTGTAGATGCCAGCAGACTGGGAATTTTAAAAAACTGAGCCCACCACTAGAAAATTCAGCTCAACACATTTCAGATCGACCCATAAAACAGGGTCATCAACAGGGGATTTTAAAAGATATGCCCTCTTGAAAACAGGGTATGCTTCTGCTCCTACTCCAACTCAGGCCAGCCAGCTTGTAAACGGCGTTTCTCCCAAACGAATCAATGGAATGCAAATATTTTTGCATCAATGGAAAGCTAAAAAAAATACTACAATTCGCATGTGCCACTTTTTAAATTTGACAAAGAAACAAGAGAGTTATGGTCATCACAAGGCGACAGTCTTACTCATAGAGAAGAGTGCAGCCCTGGCCGACCTCGTTTTGAGCATAACTCTCAATCCAACCGTTGGATCTTCGCGATCTTGGGCTCGTTGGAAATCTTTGTCGATTGTCAAATTTGGTGAAGGTTTCACCCCAACCCGTCACTCTCAAAGTGACGGCCTGTGCTGGCTGAAAGTGGCAGAACTTGGCTCTGATACCAAATGTTGGAAATGGAGGAGAGAGGGAGCCTTGGAGCAGCGAGCATGTGTGATTTGAAGGGCATCACTTGTGCTGAAGAATGGTTGTTCAATCACTCAAAATGATGGAGTACATATAGAGCTAGAGCTTGGGCAAGTCAGCCCTCTCACAAGCCACACCACTTAGCCATGGAGGCTAAGGCTCACACACTAGNACTAGAATCCATAATCTCACACAAGGGAGGAAATCAGCCTAGCAATCAGGCTGACCACTCACACACGACCTAGAGAGCTAGAGAATGCTCTCATGGCATACTCCTAGTGGTCACATAACCCACAAACCCATGGAGAATCGCCATGTGTCCATGGCTAGCACACAAGGATCTCACCTCACCTAAAAAGTAAGGAGAGGTACCTTTATCCTAGTCAGCACACTCTGACAAGGCAATCCTAAGACCAAGGACCTTTCTGTATATTTCTCCCATCAGGTCTTGACCCTGGACCTCTTGCCTTTTTCTTTTCTTAGGCTAAGGCATGGAGCCATCACCCATGCACACCCAGACATCGACGGTCCATGACCCCCGAAACTTCGAAAATTCATATCTCCCAATCTGACCGTTGGATCGGCCTCAAACTTGGACCGTAGACATTTTGCCACATGACCTTTCCAATGGTGAAGTCGGATTGGTGATCGGAGCAGGCATTTGGTACTTTCCTGGAACTTGCTCTTGTGGACCTGAAATTGAGCCGGATGGCTCCTTTTCCAACACTTCTTTCTCCTGCTTGGACCTTTTCCCACGCAGTACATCCAAAGACCCTCAAGTGTGACTCATCAGGCTTCTTCCTTTACTAAGCATCCTGTGCTACTTCTCTTGCTACTTCTCCAATGCACAAGTGCTACTCAAAAATAGAGCTGGTAGGTAAGTCATGCACCATCTGCTTCCTTTGAAGTTACTGCAAGGTGCGCATGCCGATGTGGCCGTAGCGTATATGCTAGATTTTTCCATTTGTGGCCTGTACCACTACTGCAAGACTCTGCTCGCACGGGATCTTGGTCGCCCTCAGCAGGCGGTACATGTCGCCTTCCTTCACCGACCTGGCCAACTCCTCTCCAGTTTGCTTGTCGAGGATGTAGCCATAGTCTTCGTCAAAGATGACTCGCTGTCTTGTGTTGGTGAGAGAGGAGACTGAGAGAAAGTTGAACATAGCATTAGTTACATACAGCATACCCCCTCTTCAATGCCACGCGTGGTCTCTAGCCACATCTTCACAATCCTTATCCCCTTAGCATATACCACCCAATCATCACCCAAAGCAATCAGACGAGGGAGAATGGAAAGCAGCTCCGTAAACCACTCCTTATGATGCGTTAGGCTCTTGGTACACCAAGTGTCCTTGTACCACGCCAGATTCGCCTTTTCCTTCTGCGACATGTCAGCCTTTGGCATGAAGAGGCGGTCGTGCACCTCCTTCGCCACATTAGTGTTACCGAAATGGCGCACGCCGGTCTAGTTCTCCTGCTATTGCTGCTGTTGCTGCTGATATTATTGTGACTGTTGCTATTGTTACTGTGGAGACTGCTGCTTTTGCTGCTGCTCCTGCTGCTCCTTTTGGTCCCTCTTGAACTTGAGGTACTCTTTCTTGTAGTGCCCCTCCTTTTGGCAATAGTGGCACTTGCCTTTCTTCTTGCCTCTCTGGTGCGCGGACTGCTGCTGCTGCTGGTTGAGTAAGCCCATGGCCATGAAAGCGGCTTCACTACTGCAACTGCCGCCATTGCACTTTGTTGCATTGCGACGCAGTTCTACCTGCACCAGGTGCGTGCAGATGAAGTTGAGGTCAAGAGTCAGCTGGCACTCCAACGTCTCTCGCACCGTGTTATAGCTCATTGGGAGTCCCCTTAGTAAGAGGAGGACAAAGCGCTTGTCTTCCAGAGGGTTGCCGGCCGCTTTGAGTTCCTTCGCCAGCTCCTTTGCCCTCTCCAAGTACGCCTCTATCCATTCGCCATCCTGTATTTTCAACGTCATCATCTTCTTCTACAAAAGCATGAGGAATGCAAGATCCTTGCTCTCATACTTTTTGCACGTGTCCCATCCCTCTTTTGCAATAGCCTTCTCACGCACGTACTCAACATGCAGGTTAGAGATTGTGTTGACAAGCAGCCTGTAAGCCTGCCCGTCCTTCCTCTTCCACTCCTCATATGCCGCCGCTACAGTTGTAGATGAAATTGCATCCGCTGCACCTTTCTGCGACGTCTTTCCCGCCACCACCTCTACTATTGTGATGCCTTTTGCCTGTGGAGGCGGAGCGCGTTTCTCGCCGCTCACTACCTCACACAAGCCCGTCTCCTCCCAAAGGAGACGGGTACGGATCTTTGAAAACGTGAAATTGGGGCGTCTTTCCAGCCTCACCAAGGAATGGGCTGTTGTTACCATGCCGGTGCTGCCATTTTGAGCTTTGGTGATGCTGAGCGCTATCCTTGAGTGGCGACGCTACCCCCGCTTCTGTTGCTTCTTCTAGAGAAATCTGTCTGACAAAAAATGGATTCTACAGGCTAGCAAAATGGGAATTTTGAAAAACAAAGCCCACCACTAGAAAATTCAGCTCAAACCCTTTTAGATCGACCTATGAAACTGAGTTATCAATAGGCGATTTTGAAAGTTATGCCCTCTTGAAAATAGCATATGGCGCTGCTCGTACTCCAGCTCACACCAGCCAGCTTGTTAACAACGTATCTCCCAAACAAACAGATGGAATGCAAATGTTTTTGCTTGAACAGAAAGCTTAGGAAAAATACTTCAATTTGTCTGTGCCATGTTTTATATTTGACAAAGAAACAAAAGAGGTATGCTCATCACAAGGCGATAGTGTTACTCAGAGAAAAAAGTATAGCCCTCGCAGATCGTGTTTTGAGCATACCTTTCAATCCGACCGTTGGATATTTGCGATATTGGAGTCGTTGGAAAGCTTGTCTCTTCAACTTGAAGCTCAAGTGGTTGATTGTCAAATTTAGTGAAGGTGCAATACCAACCCGTCACTTTCAAAAGTGACAGCCTGTGCTTGCTGAAAGTGGCAGACCTTGGCTCTGATTCAATATGTTGGATCTGGAGGAGAGAGAGAGCCTTGAAGTAGCGAGCATGTGGGTCTAGAAAGGCATAACTTGTACTGAAGAATGGTTCTTAAATAACTCAAACTGATGGAGTGCATATAGAACTAGAGCTTTGGCAAGTAAGCCCTCATACAAGCCACACCACTTAGCCATGGAGGCTAACATTCACTCACTATAGTTTATAATCTCACACAAGAGAGGAAATCAGCCTAGGAATCAGGCTGAACAATCATACAAGACCTAGAGAGCTAGAAAATACTCTCATGGCACACTCCTAGTGGTCAATTAACCCACAATCACATGGAAAATCGCCATGTGTCCATGGCTAGCACATTAGGATCTCACCGCACATTAAAAGTATGGAGATGTATGTTTTTCCTAGTCAACACACTCTGACAAGGCAACCCAAGAACCCTAAACCCTAAACCCTAAACCCTAAACCCTAAGGACCGTAAGTCCATCTCTCGGCATGTGTTCCTCATGAATGGTGGAGCCATCAGCTGGTGTAGCAAGCGGTAGGTGGTCGTGGCAACCTCAAGCACGGAAGCTGAGTACGTCTCTCTCAACTTTGGAGGCAAGGAAGCAGTTTGGCTTCAGCGTCTCATGGAAGAGATGAGAGGGAGTGCAGTACTTCTAGTTCCTGTGCGCGTCGACAATCAGAGCGCAATCGCACTCGCCAAGAATCCTGAGCACCATGCACGCACCGAGCACATTGACATCGCATATCACTTCATCAGGCATATGGTGTAGGAGGGTGTCATCAAGTTGGATTTTACTCCAGCCAGTAGGTCGCTGATTTCAGCACCAAGCCACTGATCCGTGAGAAGCAGCAGTTCTGCATGAAGGCATGTGGACGCAGCCTACTTTAACTGTGGCATAGTGGGAGATTGTTGGAAAGGAAGCCATCTGGCTCAGTTTCAGATCCACAGAAGCAAGTTCCAGTAAAGTACCAGATGCATACTCCGATCATCGATTCAAGTTCACCATTGGAAAGATCAAGTGGCAAAATGTCTCTGGTGCAAGTTTCAGGTCGATCCAGATGTTGGATAAGGAGATATGAATTTTCAAAGTTTTCGGGGTCATCGACTGCCGATATCCGGGTGACCATGGGCGATGGCTCCATGCCTTAGCCTGAGAAAAGAAAGAGGCAAGAGGTCTAGGGTCAAGACCTGATGGGAGACATATCCAAAAAGGTCCTTGGTCTTAGGATTGCCTTGTCAGAGTGTGCTCACTAGGATAAAGGTACCTTTCCTTACTTTTTAGGTGAGGTGAGATCCTTGTGTGCTAGTCATGGACTCATGGCGATTCTCAATGAGATTGTGGGTTATGTGACCACTAGGAGTGTGCCATGAGAGCATTTTCTAGTTCTCTAGATCATGTGTGAGTGGTTTGCCTGATTGCTAGGCTGATTTCCTCCCTTCTGTGAGATTATGGACTCTAGTGTATGAGCTAAGTGGTGTGGCTTGTGAGAGGGCTGACTTGCCCAAGCTCTAGCTTTATATGTACTCCATCATTTTGAGTGATTGAACAACCATTCTTGAGCACAAGTGACACCTTTTCAATCACTCATGCTCGCTGCTCCAAGGCTCCCTCTCTCCTCCAGATCCAATGTTGCCTTTTTCTTTTATCAAGCCAAGGCATGAAGCCATCGCCCATGGTCATCCGGATATCGGCAATCGATGATCTCAAAAACTTTGAAAACTCATATCTCCTAATCTGACTATTGGATCAGCGTGAAACTTGCACTGTTGACATTGTGCTACCTGATCTTTCAAAAAATGAAGTCGGATTGACAATCAGAGTAAGAATTTAGTGATTTCCTGGAACTTGCTCCTGTGGACCGAAAATTGAGCCGGATGACTCCTTTTCCAAGAATTTGGATAAGTACGAGACGGACAAGGCATTTAGTACTCCCTTGGAGAAAGTCCCCTAAGTCTGGTCCAGATAGACAAGGCATGCACTACTCCTTTGGAACAAGTCCCGTTGATACAATCTTGATAGTATAACCAGCAAATTTTACCTTGGAAAACTCCTTGTGGCTTAGACGTTCCAGGGCTCGTCTCTGGAGAAAGAGGTATTTAGGTCAAATCCCAGGGGACAGGAAGGTTCTAAGAGATATCTTAGAATATTGCATGGTCCTTCCTGGTGGCTGGCGCCACTTGGCGGTCACAGGGAGCTCTATGTAGACAAGGGGGATGACGCAATCCTGAATACCCTCAAAGTAACTCATCCAAGGAGCCACTACACACCTAGGCTAGAGGCTGGCTCTAGGACTATACGAACCTGTGAGTAGCAAGTCATTCAGTAGACTTCTTATCTTTGAGTGTTGGAAAGGGAGCCATCCGGCTCAATTTCAGGTCCACAGGAGCAAGTTCCAGGAAATTACCAGATGCCTGCTCCGATCGCCAATCCGACTTTACCATTGGAAAGATCATGTGGCAAAATGTCTACGGTCCAAGTTTGAGGCCGATCCAACGGTCGGATTGGGAGATATGAATTTTCGAAGTTTCAGGGGTCATGGACCGTCGATGTGTGGGTGGGCATGGGTGATGGCTCCATGCCTTAGCCTGAGAAAAGAAAAAGGCAAGAGGTCCAGGGTCAAGACCTGATGGGAGAAATGTCCAAAAAGGTCCTTGGTCTTAGGATTGCCTTGTCAGAGTGTGCTGACTAGGATAAAGGTACCTCTCCTTACTTTTTAGGTGAGGTGAGATCCTTGTGTGCTAGCCATGGACACATGGCGATTCTCCATGGGTTTGTGGGTTATGTGACCACTAGGAGTGTGCCATGAGAGCATTNTGGGTGGGCATGGGTGATGGCTCCATGCCTTAGCCTGAGAAAAGAAAAAGGCAAGAGGTCCAGGGTCAAGACCTGATGGGAGAAATATCCAAAAAGGTCCTTGGTCTTAGGATTGCCTTGTCAGAGTGTGCTGACTAGGATAAAGGTACCTCTCCTTACTTTTTAGGTGAGGTGAGATCCTTGTGTGCTAGCCATGGACACATGGCGATTCTCCATGGGTTTGTGGATTATGTGACCACTAGGAGTGTGCCATGAGGGCATTCTCTAGCTCTCTAGGTCGTGTGTGAGTGGTCAGCCTGATTGCTAGGCTGATTTCCTCCCTTGTGTGAGATTATGGACTCTAGTGTGTAAGCCTTAGCCTCCATGACTAAGTGGTGTGGCTTGTGAGAGGGCTGACTTGCCCAAGCTCTAGCTCTATACGTACTCCATCATTTTGAGTGATTGAACAACCATTCTTCAGCATAAGTGATGTCTTTTCAGTCCCACATGCTCGCTGTTCCAAGACTCCCTCTCTCCTCCATTTCCAACATTGAGACTTATCACAGAGTTTTCCACCATAGGCTAATACAAAAGAATCATAAGTTCCTCGCATGAAAATAACCAGATGCTCACGACACAATGCAAGGAACTGATTCCTATGGACTGCTCAGTCTAGAACCTTGATTTTGAGAGTGATATCATCTCTTGGTTGCAATACCAAGAGCAGTCGGCAAGAACCATTATATCGGAATCCGTTTTCTAGATGGTTGCCTTAGACAGGTTGACAAAAGGATAAGCGACGGATTTGCACCTTCAAAACCGGTAGCAGACAATAGCCTACATCAGCCTACATCGGCTTCAAAAAAGCTGAGAAAGAAGTACTCTGCTTCAATCCTTGAGGTGGCCATGACCACCTGCCGCTTGCTGCACCAGCTGATGGCCCCACCATTCATGAGGAACACATGTCCAAAGATGGCCTTGCGGTCCTCAGGGTTCGAAGCCCAATCTGCGTCTATGTAGCCGATGATACTATTGTCGTTGCCGTTTTAGGTGATGCCCATGTTGATGGTTCCAGCAAGATAGTAGAAGATCCGCTTCACTGCCTTCTGGTGATCAGGTCCGGGATTTGCCATGTAGTGGCTCACACCGCTAACAGCCTGTGTGAGGTCTGGCCTGGTTAGAACCATCAAGTACATGAGGTTGCTGACCGCGCTCTAGTACTTCTGCCCCTCAGTTGTATTTGCTTCTCCATTGAAGCTCAAGAGGTACTGATGCGTCTCCAGAGATTTGCCGATGGGTTTTACCTCTGCCATGCCGAGCCGCTGCAAGACATCCTTGATGTAGCAGCTTTGCTCTAGCAAGAAAGATCGTGATTTGCGGTCACCCGTGATCTGGATTCCGAGGAAGTTTGACGCCTCTTGGAGATCAGACATTTAGAAGTATTCTTGGATGGCCTCCTTGAATTCCTGTAGTGCATATATGCTCTTGGAGAGGAGGAGCATGTCATCAACATACACGGTGATGATGAGGATCTCATGCTCATGCTGCCAGCGGTAGATGCTCGAGTCATACTCGTTATGCTCAAACTCCATGCACTCCAACACCGCATCCCACTTTTTGTTCCATTCACACGACGCTTGCTTAAGGTTGTATAGCGACTTCTGCAGCTTGCAAACCAGGTGCTCTTGGTCATCCATGACGAACCCCTCAGGCTGCTCTATGTAAGTCTTCTCCTCCAGGTCACCGTTCAGAAACGCCGTCTTGACATCCATGTGGTAGACCCCAAAGTCCTATGTTGCTTCATAGGAAAGGAGCGTACGTACAGAGGCAAACTTTGCAATAGGAGCAAAGGTTTCCGTGTTGTCGATGCCTTCCTGATGCAAGTAGCCCTTGGCGACCAGCCTCGCCTTGTACTTTTTGAGGTTGCCATTTGCTCCCCGCTTCTTCTTGAACACCCACTTGCACTTGATCACCTTACGTTTAGGTGTACGATCAGTCAGCTCCCATGTACCGTTGTCAAGTTGCGACTATTTCTCCTGCTACACATCTTGCGCCCAATCTGCCGTATCTGGTTACGCTATGGCCTCCCTATATGAAATCGACTCATCAGAGTCTGCTGCAACTGTGACGTTCATCTGGTCTGGTTTATTGAGCCTAAGAAATGCCCGTCCTCACCAGGCTTGTAGCGCACCCTAATAGGGTACCTGCGACCTGGTACTAGAGCGTTAGCAGGCGGCAAGCGCGCTGCTACTAGGACAATTACCCTTACTGATAGTGGTGCATCTTCTTCCTCTACTTCTGCCGATGAGGCTGTTGTATCTGTTGCATCAGACATGGGAGAGTAGACTCGTTCTCTCACTATCACAGTGAACAAAAGATCAGGAGAGACTGGGTCAGGAAGAATATCTCCTCCCACTACCTCGTCAGTGTTGGAAAAGGAGCCATCTGGCTGAGTTTCTGGTCCACAGGAGCAAGTTGCAAGGAAGCACCAGATGCCTACGCTGATTGTCAATCCAACTTCACCATTGAAAAGATCAGGTGGCAAAATATCTACGATCCAAGTTTGATGCGGATCCAACAGTCGGATTGGGAGATATGAATTTTTTAAGTTTTCATGGTCATGGACCGCCGATATCCGGTTAACCATGGGCGATGGCTACCTGCCTTAGCCTGAGAAAAGAAAAAGGCAAGAGATCAAGGGTCAAGACCTGGAGGGACAAATATCCAAAAAGGTCCTTGATTCTTAGATTGCCTTGTCAGAGTGTGCTGACTAGGAAAAAGGTACCTCTCCTTACTTTTTAATTGAGGTGAGATTCTGATGTGCTAGCCATGTACACATAGTGATTCTCCATGGGATTGTGGGTTATGTGACCACTAGGAGTGTGCCATGAGAGCATTTCCTAGCTCTCTAGGTCGTGTGTGAGTGGTCAGCCTGATTACTAGGCTGATTTCCTCTCTTGTGTGAGATTATGTTCTCTAGTGTGTTAGCCTTATCCTCCATGGCTAAGTGGTGTGGCTTTTGAGGGGGCTGACTTGCCCAAGCTCTAGCTGTATATGTACTCCATCATTTTGAGTGATTCAACAACCATTCTTTAGCACAAGTGATGCTTTTCCAGTTCCAAATTCTCGTTGCTCCAAGGCTCCCTCTCTCTTCCAGTTCCAACATTTGGTATCAGAGCCAAGTTCTGCCACTTTTGGCTAGCAGAGGCTGTCACTTTGAGAGTGACAGGTTTGGGGTCAAATCATCATATGATTTGATAATCTACCACTAGATCGTCAAGTTCAAGAGACAAGCTTTCTAACGAGTCTAACATTGCAAGTATCCAACAGTCCGATTGAGAGTTATACTGAAAACGAGGGCTACACTCTTCTCTCTTAACAAGACTATCGCCTTGTAATGACCATAACTCTCTCATTTCTTTGTTGAATCTAAAAATTAGCACATACGAATTGAAATATTTTTTTCCTTAGCTTTTCATTGGTACAAAAATATTTGCATTCCATTGGTTTGTTTGAGAGTAACGTTGTTTACAAGCTGGCTGGAGTGAGCTGGAGTAAAAGCAGAAGCATACCCTGTTTTCAAGAGGGCATATCTTTCAAAATCCCTAAGTGATGACGTTGTTTTATGGGTTGATCTGAAAGATTTTAGGCTGAATTTTCCTTTGGGTGGCTTTTTATTTTCAAAATTTCTATTCTCCTGGTCTCTACAATCCATTTTTTGTCACAGGGCAAAGGAGCTGGCAAAGCAGTTCAAAGCAGCCGGCAATCCTGTGGAAGAAACATGCTTCATCCCTCTCTTGTTAAGGGGACTCCCAACAAGCTATGACACGGTGCGAGAGACGTTGGAGAACCAGCCGACTCTTGACCTCGATTTCATCTGCACGCACATGGAGCAGGTAGAACTGCGTTGTCATGCAGCAAAGCGCAATGGCGGCAATAGTAGCAGTGAAATACCTTTCATGGCCATGGGCTCACGCAACCAGCAGTAGCAGCAGTCCGGGCAGCAGAGAGGCACGAAGAAAAGAAAGTGCCACTATCGCCAAAAAGAGGGGCACTATAAGAAAGAGTGCTTCAAGTTCAAGAGGGACCAGAAGGAGCAGCAGGAGAAGTAGTAAAAGCAACAGTATCCACAGCAACAGCAGTAGCAGTCGCAACAACGTCAGCAGTCTCCACAACAACAGCAGCATTAGTCACAGCAACGTCAGCAGCAGTAGCAGCTAAAACAGACCTGCTTGTGCCATTTTGGCAACATGAACGTGGCCAAGGAGGTGCACAACTGCCTCTTCCTGGTGAAGTCAGACGTCGTTGAAGGAGAACGCAGATCTGGCGTGGTACGACTCCAGGTGTACCAAGAGTCTGACACACCACAAAGAGTGGTTTACGCCGCTGTTGTCCATTCCTCCTGAACCGATTCCTTTGGGTAATGATCGGGTGGTGTATGCTGAGGGGATTGGGATTGTGGAGATGTGGTTGGAGACCCCGCGTGACATTCAAGTAGGAGTATTCCATGGCGTGCTGTATGTGCCTGATACTCTGTTCAACCTTCTCTCAGTGTCCTCCCTCACCAATGTAGGACTGAGTGTCATCTTTGACGATGACTATGGCTACATCCGCGGCAATAAAAGAGGAAAGGAGTTGGTTAGGTCGATGAAGGAGGTAATGGAACCGCCCGCTGGGAGCGACCAAGATCTCACGCGAACAGAGCCTTGCAATAGTGGTGCAGGCCAGAGATGGCAAAATCTGGCGTGCGCGTCACGGCTACATCGGCACGCACACCTTACACTAACTTCAAACAAAGCAGATGGTGCGTGACTTGCCCATTTACTCTAACTTTGAGCAACAATTGTGCATCGGCTATTTGGAGGAGAAGCAGTATCGCGATGCGTTCTCTGGAGGAGGAGAGCGCGCAAAAGAGGTGGTGGAGCTGGTCTACACGGTCTTATGTGGCCCGATGCACACCCAGAGCTTTGGACGCTCTAGGTATTCTCTCACCTTCATTGATGATTTCAGCCATTACACTGCTGTTTACTTCCTTTCCTCCATGGACAAGTCCTTTGATAGGTTCAAGGAGTTCAAGGCCATGGTGGTGAACCAGACCGGCAAGAAAATTGAGGCGATGCGCAGCGACCGCGGTGGAGAGTACCTGAGCAAGGAGTTCAAGACTACCTCGCAGTAGCAAGCATCAAGGCGCAGCGCACCACGCCATACTCGCCACAGCCAAACGGCGTAGTAGAATGCGCGAATCGCACCATCGTTGAGTCGGCGCGCTCCATGCTGCATGCGGCCCAGCTCACATACGACTTTTGGGCGGAAGCAGTGAGTACTACAGTGTACATCAAGAACTGTAGTCCAACCAAGGCCCTTGAGATGATGACGCCGTACGAGGGGTGGATTGGCAAGAAGCCGAGGGTGGATCATCTTCGCGCGGTTGGCAGCTTGGCGCACATGCACGTGCCAAAAGAAAAGCAGCAAAAGTGGGACGCGAAGAGCGCGTAGATGCTGATGATTGGCTACGACGTGGCAAGCAAGGCATATTGCCTCTACGAGAGGAATACAGGCCATGTCATCATATCCAGGGATGTCGTCTTCAACGAGAGCAATGTCATCGGCACCAACATTGTCCGTGAAGAGGCAGTAGAAGCACCAGCTGACGAGGTAGTGGGAGCAGACATTCTCCCTGAGCCCGTATCTCCTGATCCTTCCTCTATTGAGAAAGTGGGAGAACCTCTCTATTCTCCCATGTTTGATGCAGCAGATACAGCGGCTTCATCCGCAAAAGCAGAGGAATAGGATAGACCTCCATCGGCAGGAGTAGTTATACCGGCAGCACCGCCCCAGCAGCCTGCAAACGCTCCAGCACCAGGTTGAAGGTACCCTCTCAAGGTGCGCTATAAGCCTGGTGAGCGCGGGCATTTTTGGATGCTCCAGAAACAAGACAAGATGAACGTCGCAGTTGTAGCAGACTCTGATAAGCCGACATCGTACAAGGAGGCCATGGGAGCACCAGGTGCAGCAGATTTGGCGCAAGTTATGCAGCAAGAGATACATTCGCAGCTCGACAACGGAACGTGGGAGCTGACTCAGCGTCCACCTGGACGTAAAGTGATCAAGTACAAGTGGGTGTTCAAGAAGAAGCGGGGAGCAGATGGCAACCTGGAAAAGTACAAGGCCAGGCTGGTCGCCAAGGGCTATTCGTAGCAGGAAGGTATCGACTACACGAAAGCCTTTGCTCTTGTTGCAAAGTTTGCCTCTGTGCGTACGCTCCTTTCCTATGCAACAGTATAGAACTTTGAGGTTCACCACATGGACGTCAAGACGGCGTTCTTGAACATTGACCTTGAGGAGGAGATTTACATGGAGCAGCCGCAGGGATTTGTCATGGATGGCCAGGAGCACCTGGTCTGGTGATTGTACTGGTGACTGCGGTGGGGCCGGTGTTTAGTTCAGATGGTCCTGGAGCTGAACTCTTAGGGATAGGAAATCAAATTAATGTCTGTCAGGGATCTTTGGCTTGTGTTGGGACATCAGGAAACATTACAGCCATAGGGATACTTCATGAATGTGCCTTCCGGTAAGTTTGATTTTGTCGGACAGCAACTGCCAGTGTTGTAACTGCCAGTATTGCAACTGTAAATGTTGGAACTGTTTTTGTTAGAACTGCCATTGTTACAACTGCCAGTGTTGTAACTGCCAATGTCCCAACAGCCAATGTTGTAACTGCCAGTGTTGCAACTGCCAGTATTGCAACTGCCCGTGTTGCAACTTCCATTGTTACAACTGCCAGTGTTGTAACTGCCAATGTCCCAACAGCCAATGTTGTAACTGCCAGTGTTGCAACTGCCAGTATTGCAACTGCCCGTGTTGCAACTTCCATTGTTACAACTGCCAGTGTTATAATGACCAATATTGTAACTGCCACTGTTACAACTGCCAATATTGCAACCGCAAATCCTGCAACTTGGAACTGCCCGTGCAGCAACTTCCATTGTTACAACTGCCAGTGTTATAATGACCAATATTGTAACTGCCACTGTTACAACTGCCAATATTGCAACCGCAAATCCTGCAACTTGGAACTGCCCGTGCAGCAACTTCCATTGTTACAACTGCCAGTGTTATAACTACCAATGTCGCGTGCTTGGAAACTGAAGTTGGATGCGGCGTTGTACTACATGGAGTTTGAGCGTAGCAAGTGTGACTATAGCGTCTATCGCTGGCAGCATGGTCATGAGGTACTTATCATCATCGTCTATGTAGATGACATGCTCCTCCTCTCCAACAGCATGTCTGCACTGCGGGAGTTTTGAGGAAGCCATGCAAGAGCGCTTCTAGATGTCTGATCTTAGGGAGGTGTCATACTTCCTCGAAATCTAGATCACGCGTGACCGCAAATCACGCTCTCTCTCCATACACCAGAGCCATTATATGAAGGATGTCTTGCAGGGGTTCAACAAGGCAGAGGCCAAACCCATCGACACGCAGCTAGAGACGCGGAAGTATCTTGTGAGCTTCAATGGTGAAGCGGATGTAGCTGAACGGCAGAAGTACCAAAGCGCCGTCGGCACTCTCATGTACCTGATGATTGCAACCAGGCCGGACCTCGCACAGGCTATTAGCGCTGTTAGCCAACACATGGCCAATCCCGGACCCGAGCACCAGAAGGCAATGAAGCGGATCTTCCGCTACCTTGCTGGAATCATCAACATCGGCATCACCTTCAACGGCAATGCCAACAGTATCATCGGCTACCCAGACGCAGATTGGGCTTCAAACCGTGACGACCGTAAGTCCATCTCAAGACATGTGTACCTCATGAATGGTGAGGCCATCTGCTAGTACAGCAAGCGGTAGGTGGTCGTTGCTACCTCAAGCACAGAAGCTGAGTTCGTCTCTCTCAGCTTTGGAGCCAAGGAAGCAGTTTGACTTCAGCGTCTCATGGGAGAGATTTGTGGGAGAATAGCAGTTCCAGTTCCTGTGCGCGTCGACAACCGGAGCATAATCACACTCGCCAAGAATCCTGAGCGCCATGCATGCACTAAGTACATTGACATCACAGATCACTTCATCAGGCACATGGTGCAAGAGGGTACTATCTAGCTGGAATTTACTCCAACGAGCAAGTAGGTCAATGATTTTTGCACCTAGAGAGTGA
>SZWC01000551.1:45103-63098 GCA_023375785.1 Penium margaritaceum | reverse complement strand
ATTTCCAACATTGAGACTTATCACAGAGTTTTCCACCATAGGCTAATACAAAAGAATCATAAGTTCCTCGCATGAAAATAACCAGATGCTCACGACACAATGCAAGGAACTGATTCCTATGGACTGCTCAGTCTAGAACCTTGATTTTGAGAGTGATATCATCTCTTGGTTGCAATACCAAGAGCAGTCGGCAAGAACCATTATATCGGAATCCGTTTTCTAGATGGTTGCCTTAGGCAGGTTGACAAAAGGATAAGCGACGGATTTGCACCTTCAAAACCGGTAGCAGACAATAGCCTACATCAGCCTACATCGGCCTCAAAAAAGCTGAGAAAGTACTCTGCTTCAATCCTTGAGGTGGCCATGACCACCTGCCGCTTGCTGCACCAGCTGATGGCCCCACCATTCATGAGGAACACA
Source organism: Penium margaritaceum (assembly GCA_023375785.1). NCBI lineage: Eukaryota > Viridiplantae > Streptophyta > Zygnematophyceae > Desmidiales > Peniaceae > Penium > Penium margaritaceum. The sequence continues at coordinate 62,678 of SZWC01000551.1, read as the reverse complement.
TGTCCAAAGATGGCCTTGCGGTCCTCAGGGTTCGAAGCCCAATCTGCGTCTATGTAGCCGATGATACTATTGTCGTTGCCGTTTTAGGTGAAGCCCATGTTGATGGTTCGAGCAAGATAGTAGAAGATCCGCTTCACTGCCTTCTGGTGCTCAGGTCCGGGATTTGCCATGTAGTGGCTCACACCGCTAACAGCCTGTGTGAGGTCTGGCCTGGTTAGAACCATCAAGTACATGAGGTTGCTGACGGCGCTCTAGTACTTCTGCCCCTCAGTTGCATTTGCTTCTCCATTGAAGCTCAAGAGGTACTGCCGCGTCTCCAGCGATTTGCCGATGGGTTTTACCTCTGCCATGCCGAGCCGCTGCAAGACATCCTTGATGTAGCAGCTCTCCTCTAGCAAGAAAGATCGTGATTTGCGGTCACCCGTGATCTGGATTCTGAGGAAGTTTGACGCCTCCAGGAGATCAGACATTTGGAAGTGTTCTTGGATGGCCTCCTTGAATTCCTGTAGTGCATATATGCTCTTGGAGAGGAGGAGCATGTCATCAACATACACGGTGATGATGAGGATCTCATGCTCATGCTGCCAGCGGTAGATGCTAGAGTCATACTCGTTATTCTCAAACTCCATGCACTCCAACACCGCATCCCACTTTTTGTTCCATTCACGCGACGCTTGCTTAAGGTTGTATAGCGACTTCTGCAGCTTGCAAACCAGGTGCTCTTGGTCATCCATGACGAACCCCTCAGGCTGCTCTATGTAAATCTTCTCCTCCAGGTCACCGTTCAGAAACGCCGTCTTGACATCCATGTGGTAGACCTCAAAGTCCTATGTTGCTTCATAGGAAAGGAGCGTACGTACAGAGGCAAACTTTGCAATAGGAGCAAAGGTTTCCGTGTTGTCGATGCCTTCCTGATGCAAGTAGCCCTTGGCGACCAGCCTCGCCTTGTACTTTTTGAGGTTGCCATTTTCTCCCCGCTTCTTCTTGAACACCCACTTGCACTTGATCACCTTACGTTTAGGTGTACCATCAGTCAGTTCCCATCTACCATTGTCCAGCTGCGACTATATCTTCTGCTATACATCTTGCGCCCAATCTGCCGTATCTGGTTACGCTATGGCCTCCCTATATGAAATCGACTCATCAGAGTCTGCTGCAACTGTGACGTTCATCTGGTCTGGTTTATTGAGCCTAAGAAATGCCCGTCCTCACCAGGCTTGTAGCGCACCCTAATAGGGTACCTGCGACCTGGTACTAGAGCGTTAGCAGGCGGCAAGCGCGCTGCTACTAGGACAATTACTATTACTGATAGTGGTGCATCTTCTTCCTCTACTTCTGCCGATGAGGCTGTTGTATCTGTTGCATCAGACATGGGAGAGTAGACTCGTTCTCTCACTATCACAGTGAACGAAAGATCAGGAGAGACTGGGTCAGGAAGAATATCTCCTCCCACTACCTCGTCAGTGTTGGAAAAGGAGCCATCTGGCTGAGTTTCTGGTCCACAGGAGCAAGTTGCAAGGAAGCACCAGATGCCTACTCTGATTGTCAATCCAACTTCACCATTGAAAAGATCAGGTGGCAAAATGTCTACGATCCAAGTTTGATGCGGATCCAACAGTCGGATTGGGAGATATGAATTTTTTAAGTTTTCATGGTCATGGACCGCCGATATCCGGTTAACCATGGGCGATGGCTACCTGCCTTAGCCTGAGAAAAGAAAAAGGCAAGAGATCAAGGGTCAAGACCTGGAGGGACAAACATCCAAAAGGTCCTTGATTCTTAGGTTGCCTTGTCAGAGTGTACTGACTAGGAAAAAGGTACCTCTCCTTACTTTTTAATTGAGGTGAGATTCTGATGTGCTAGCAATGTACACATAGTGATTCTCCATGGGATTGTGGGTTATGTGACCACTAGGAGTGTGCCATGAGAGCATTTCCTAGCTCTCTAGGTCGTGTGTGAATGGTGAGCCTGATTACTAGACTGATTTCCTCTCTTGTGTGAGATTATGTTCTCTAGTGTGTTAGCCTTATCCTCCATGGCTAAGTGGTGTGACTTTTGAGGGGGCTGACTTGCCCAAGCTCTAGCTGTATATGTACTCCATCATTTTGAGTGATTCAACAACCATTCTCTAGCACAAGTGATGCTTTTCCAGTTCCAAATTCTCGTTGCTCCAAGGCTCCCTCTCTCTTCCAGTTCCAACATTTGGTATCAGAGCCAAGTTCTGCCACTTTTGGCTAGCAGAGGCTGTCACTTTGAGAGTGACAGGTTTGGGGTCAAATCATCATATGATTTGATAATCTACCACTAGATCGTCAAGTTCAAGAGACAAGCTTTCTAACGAGTCCAACATTGCAAGTATCCAACAGTCTGATTGAGAGTTATACTGAAAACGAGGGCTACACTCTTCTCTCTTAACAAGACTATCGCCTTGTAATGACCATAACTCTCTCATTTCTTTGTTGAATCTAAAAATTAGCACATACGAATTAAAATATTTTTTTCCTTAGCTTTTCATTGGTACAAAAATATTTGCATTCCATTGGTTTGTTTGAGAGAAACGTTGTTTACAAGCTGGCTGGAGTGAGCTGGAGTAAAAGCAGAAGCATACCCTATTTTCAAGAGGGCATATCTTTCAAAATCCCCAAGTGATGACGTTGTTTTATGGGTTGATCTGAAAGATTTTGAGCTGAATTTTCCTTTGGGTGGCTTTTTATTTTCAAAATTTCTATTCTCCTGGTCTCTACAGTCCATTTTTTGTCACAGGGCAAAGGAGCTGGCAAAGCAGTTCAAAGCAGCCGGCAATCCTGTGGAAGAAACATGTTTCATCCCTCTCTTGTTAAAGGGACTCCTAACGAGCTATGACATGGTGCGAGAGACGTTGGAGAACCAGCCGACTCTTGACCTCGATTTCATCTGCACGCACATGGAGCAGGTAGAACTGCGTTGTCATGCAGCAAAGCGCAATGGCGGCAGTAGTAGCAGTGAAATACCTTTCATGGCCATGGGCTCACGCAACCAGCAGCAGCAGCAGTCCGGGCAGCAGAGAGGCAAGAAGAAAAGAAAGTGCCACTATCGCCAAAAAGAGGGGCACTATAAGAAAGAGTGCTTCAAGTTCAAGAGGGACCAGAAGGAGCAGCAGGAGAAGTAGTAAAAGCAACAGTATCCACAGCAACAGCAGTAGCAGTCGCAACAATTTCAGCAGTCTCCACAACAACAGCAGCATTAGTCACAGCAACGTCAGCAGCAGTAGCAGCTAAAACAGACCTGCTTGTGCCATTTTGGCAATATGAACGTGGCCAAGGAGGTGCACAACTGCCTCTTCCTGGTGAAGTCAGACGTCGTTGAAGGAGAACGCAGATCTGGCGTGGTACGACTCCGTGTGTACCAAGAGTCTGACACACCACAAAGAGTGGTTTACGCCGCTGTTGTCCATTCCCCCCGAAACGATTCGTTTGGGTAATGATCGGGTGGTGTATGCTGAGGGGATTGGGATTGTGGAGATGTGGTTGGAGACCCCGCGTGACATTCAAGTGGGAGTATTCCATGGCGTGCTGTATGTGCGTGATACTCTGTTCAACCTTCTCTTAGTGTCCTCCTTCACCAATGTAGGACTGCGTGTCATCTTTGACGATGACTATGGCTACATCCGCGGCAATAAAAGAGGAAAGGAGTTGGCTAGGTCGATGAAGAAGGTAATGGAACCGCCCGCTGGGAGCGACCAAGATCTCACGCGAACAGAGCCTTGCAATAGTGGTGCAGGCCAGAGATGGCAAAATCTGGCGTGCGCGTCACGGCTACATCGGCACGCACACCTTACACTAACTTCAAACAAAGCAGATGGTGCATGACTTGCCCATTTACTCTAACTTTGAGCAACAATTGTGCATCGGCTATTTGGAGGAGAAGCAGCATCGCGATGCGTTCTCTGGAGGAGGAGAGCGCGCAAAAGAGGTGGTGGAGCTGGTCTACAAAGTCTTATGTGGCCCGATGCACACCCAGAGCTTTGGACGCTCTAGGTATTCTCTCACCTTCATTGATGATTTCAGCCATTACACTGCTGTTTACTTCCTTTCCTCCATGGACAAGTCCTTTGATAGGTTCAAGGAGTTCAAGGCCATGGTGGTGAACCAGACCGGCAAGAAAATTGAGGCGATGCGCAGCGACCGCGGTGGAGAGTACCTGAGCAAGGAGTTCAAGACTACCTCGCAGTAGCAAGCATCAAGGCGCAGCGCGCCACGCCATACTCGCCGCAGCCAAACGGCGTAGTAGAATGCGCGAATCGCACCATCGTTGAGTCGGCGCGCTCCATGCTGCATGCAGCCCAGCTCACCTACGACTTTTGGGCGGAAGCAGTGAGCACTACAGTGTACATCAAGAACTGTAGTCCAACCAAGGCCCTTGAGATGATGACGCCGTACGAAGGGTAGATTGGCAAGAAGCCGAGGGTGGATCATCTTCGCGCGGTTGGCAGCTTGGCGCACATGCACGTGCCAAAATAAAAGCGACAAAAGTGGGACGCGAAGAGCGCGTAGATGCTGATGATTGGCTATGACGTGGCAAGCAAGGCATATTGCCTCTACGAGAGGAATACAGGCCATGTCATCATATCCAAGGATGTCGTCTTCAACGAGAGCAATGTCATCGGCACCAACATTGTCCGTGAAGAGGCAGCAGAAGCACCAGCTGACGAGGTAGTGGGAGCAGACATTCTTCCTGACCCCGTATCTCCTGATCCTTCCTCTATTGTGAAAGTGGGAGAACCTCTCTATTCTCCCATGTTTGATGCAGCAGATACAGCGGCTTCATCCGCAAAAGCAGAGGAATAGGATAGACCTCCATCGGCAGGAGTAGTTATACCGGCAGCACCGCCACAGCAGCCTGCAAACGCTCCAGCACCAGGTTGAAGGTACCCTCTCAAGGTGCGCTATAAGCCTGGTGAGTGCGGGCATTTTTGGATGCTCCAGAAACAAGACAAGATGAACGTCGCAGTTGTAGTAGACTCTGATGAGCCGACATCGTACAAGGAGGCCATGGGAGCACCAGGTGCAGCAGATTTGGCGCAAGCTATGTAGCAAGAGATACATTTGCAGCTCGACAACGGAACGTGGGAGCTGACTCAGCGTCCACCTGGACGTAAAGTGATCAAGTACAAGTGGGTGTTCAAGAAGAAGCGGGGAGCAGATGGCAACCTGGAAAAGTACAAGGCCAGGCTGGTCGCCAAGGGCTATTCGTAGGAGGAAGGTATCAACTACACGAAAACCTTTGCTCTTGTTGCAAAGTTTGCCTTTGTGCGTACACTCCTTTCCTATGCAACAGTATAGAACTTTGAGATTCACCACATGGACGTCAAGACGGCGTTCTTGAACATTGACCTTGAGGAGGAGATTTACATGGAGCAGCCGGAGGGGTTTGTCATGGATGGCCAGGAGCACCTGGTCTGGTGATTGCACTGGTGACTACGGTGGGGCCGGTGTCTAGTTCAGAGGGTCCTGGAGCTGAACTCTTAGGGATAGGAAATCAAATTAATGTCTGTCAGGGATCTTTGGCTCGTGTTGGGACATCAGGAAACATTACAGCCATAGGGATACTTCATGAATGTGCCTTCCGGTAAGTTTGATTTTGTCGGACAGCAACTGCCAGTGTTGTAACTGCCAGTATTGCAACTGTAAATGTTGGAACTGTTTTTGTTAGAACTACCATTGTTACAACTGCCAGTGTTGTAACTGCCAATGTCCCAACAGCCAATGTTGTAACTGCCAGTGTTGCAACTGCCAGTATTGCAACTGCCCGTGTTGCAACTTCCATTGTTACAACTGCCAGTGTTATAATGACCAATATTGTAACTGCCACTGTTACAACTGCCAATATTGCAACCGCAAATCCTGCAACTTGGAACTGCCCGTGCAGCAACTTCCATTGTTACAACTGCCAGTGTTGTAATTACCAATGTCGCGTGCTTGGAAACTGAAGTTGGATGCGGCGTTGCACTGCATGGAGTTTGAGCGTAGCGAGTGTGACTATAGCGTCTATCGCTGGCAGCATGGTCATGAGGTACTTATCATCATCGTCTATGTAGATGACATGCTCCTCCTCTCCAACAGCATGTCTGCACTGCAGGAGTTTTGAGGAAGCCATGCAAGAGTGCTTCTAGATGTCTGATCTTAGGGAGGTGTCATACTTCCTCAAAATCTAGATCACGCGTGACCGCAAATCACGCTCTCTCTCCATACACCAGAGCCATTATATGAAGGATGTCTTGCAGGGGTTCAACAAGGCAGAGGCCAAACCCATCGGCACGCAGCTAGAGACGCGGAAGTATCTTGTGAGCTTCAATGGTGAAGCGGATGTAGCTGAACGGCAGAAGTACCAAAGCGCCGTCGGCACTCTCATGTACCTGATGATTGCAACCAGGCCGGACCTCGCACAGGCTATTAGCGCTGTTAGCCAACACATGGCCAATCCCGGACCCGAGCACCAGAAGGCAATGAAGCGGATCTTCCGCTACCTTGCTAGAATCATCAACATCGGCATCACCTTCAACGGCAACGACAACAGTATCATCGGCTACCCAGACGCAGATTGGGCTTCAAACCGTGACGACCGTAAGTCCATCTCAAGACATGTGTACCTCATGAATGGTGAGGCCATCTGCTAGTATAGCAAGCGGTAGGTGGTCGTTGCTACCTCAAGCACAGAAGCTGAGTACGTCTCTCTCAGCTTTGGAGCCAAGGAAGCAGTTTGACTTCAGCGTCTCATGGGAGAGATTTGTGGGAGAACAGCAGTTCCAGTTCCTGTGCGCATCGACAACCGGAGCATAATCACACTCGCCAAGAATCCTGAGCGCCATGCATGCACTAAGTACATTGACATCACAGATCACTTCATCAGGCACATGGTGCAAGAGGGTACTATCTAGCTGGAATTTACTCCAACGAGCAAGTAGGTCAATGATTTTTGCACCTAGAGAGTGACCTTCATGCAACATTTCTGCATGAAGGCATGTGAACTCAGCCCACTCTGACTGCGGCAAAGTGGGAGATTCTTGGAAAAAGAGTCATCTGGCTCAGTTTCAGGTCCACAAGAATAAGTTCCAGGCAAGTACCAGATGCCTACTGCGATCGCCAATCCAATTTCACCATGAAAAAGATCAGGTGGCAAAATATCTACGGTGCAAGTTTCAAGCCGATCCAACGGACGGATTGGGGGATATAAAATTTCAAATTTTTCAAAATCATGGACCGCCGATATCCGGTTGACCATGGGCGAAGGCTCCATGCCTTAGCCTGAGAAAAGAAAAAGGCAAGAGGTCCAGGGTCAAGACCTGATGGGAGAAACATCCAAAAAGGTCCTTGATTCTTGGGTTGCCTTGTCAGAGGGTACCTTTTTCCTTAACTGGTAGACGACCATGGATCCTGGACCTTTTTGGATATTTCTCGTCCAGTCACAGCTGGATACAGTCGCAGCTCGACAACGGTACATTGGAGCTGATTGAGCGTCCACCTGGACGTATGATGATAAAGTGCAAGTGGGTGTTCAATAAGAAGCGGAGAGCAGATGGCAACCTGGAAAAGTACAAGGCCAGGCTGGTCGCCAAGGGCTACTTGTAGCACGAAGGCATCTATTACACGAAAACATTTGCTCCTATTGCAAAGTTTGCCTCTGTGCGTACGCTTGTTTCCTATGCAACAGTAGAGAACTTTGAGGTTCACCACATGGACGTCAAGACGGCGTTCCTGAACATTGACCTAGAGGAGGAGATTTACATGGAGCAGCCGGAGGCGTTAGTCATGGATGGCCAGGAGCACCTGGTCCGGTGATTGCACTGGTGACTACGGTGGGGCCGGTGTTTAGTTCAGAGGGTCCTGGAGCTGAGCCCTTAGGGATAAAAAATGGAATTAATGTCTTTCGGGGATCTTTGGCTCGTGTTGGAACATCAAGAAACATTACAGCCACAGGGGTACTTCTTGAATGTGCCTTCTGGTAAGTGTGATTTTGTCGGACAAGAACTGCCAGTGTTGTAACTGCCAGTATTGCAATTGTAAATATTGTAACTGTTATTGTTGGAATTGCCACTGTTACAACTACCAGCGTTGAACTGCCAATGTCCCAACAGCCAATGTAATAACTGCCAATATTGCAACCGCCAATGTAACTGCCCGTATTGCAACTTCCATTGTAACAATTCCCACTGTAGCAACTACCAATATTGTAACTGCCACTTTTATAACTGCCAATATTGCCACCATAAATCCTGCAAATTGGAACTGCTCGTGCTGCAACTTCCATTGTTACAACCGCCAGTGTTGTAACTACCAATGTAGCGTGCTTGGAACCAGAAGTTGGATGCGGCATTGCAGTGCATAAGGTTTGAGCGTAGCGAGTGTGACTACAGCGTCTATCGCTTGCAGCATGGTCATGAGGTGCTTATCATCATCGTCCATGTAGATGACATGCTCCTCCTCTCCAACAGCATGTCTGCACTACATGAGTTCAAGGAAGCCATGCAAGAGCGCTTCTAGATGTCTGATCTTGGGGAGGCGTCATACTTCCTCGAAATCCAGATCACACGTGACCGCAAATCACGCTCTCTCCCTACACCAGAGCCATTATATCAAGGATGTCTTGCAGGGGTTTGACATGGCAGAGAGAAAACCCATGAGCACGCCGCTGTAGAGGCGAAAGTATCTTGTGAGTTTCAATGGTGAAGCGGATGCAGCTGAACGGCAGAAGTACCAAAGCGCCGTCGTCACTCTCATGTACTTGATTGTTGCAACCAGGCCGGACCTTGGACAGGCTGTTAGCGCTGTGAGCCAGTACATGGCCAATCCCGGACCTGAACACCAGAAGGCAATGAAGCGGATCTTCCGCTACCTTGCTGGAATCATCAACATCGGCATCACCTTCAAGGGCAACGACAACAGCATCATCGGCTACCCAGACGCAGATTGGGTTTCAAACCCTAGCGCCCACAAGTCCATCATTGGACATGTATTCCTCATGAATGGTGAGGCCATCAGCTGGTGCAGCAAGCGGCAGGTGGTCGTTGCCACCTCAAGCACAGAAGCTGAGTACGTCTGACTGCGGCAAAGTGGGAGATTATTGGATAAGGAGCCATCTAGCTCAGTTTCAGGTCCACAAGAGTAAGTTCCAGGCAAGTACCAGATGCTTATTCGCCCGTCAATCCAATTTCACCATTGGAAAGATCAGGTGGCAAAATGTCTACGATACAAGTTTCAGGGCGATCCAACGGTCGTATTGGGGGATATAAATTTTGGATATTTCTCCCATAAGGTCTTGACCCAGGACCTCTTGCCTTTTTCTTTTCTCAGGCTAAGGCATGGAGTCATCGCCCATTTTCACCCAGATACCTGCGGTCCATGATCCCGAAAACTTCGAAAATTTATATCCCCCAATCCGACCGTTGGATTCGCCTCAAACTTGGATCATTGGATGGACGATCAATGTAGGGATCTGGTAGTTTCCTGGAAGTTTCTCATGTGGATCTGAATGTGAGCCGGATGGCTCTTTTCCCAACAGTCTCCTACTTTGCCGCAGTCAGAGTTGGCTTAGTCCACATGCCTTCATGCACAACTGCTGTTTCTCACGGGTCACTAGCCTTATGGAGAAATCAGCGACCTGCTTGCTGGTTGGAGTAAACTCCAGCTTGATAGCACCCTCTTGCATCATGTGCCAAATGAAATGATATGCGATGTCAATGTGCCTGGTACGTGCATGGTGCTCAAGATTCTTGGTGAGTGCTATTGCACTCTACTTGTCGACGTACAGAGGCACTAGAAATGCCGCACTCCCACTCATCTCTGCCATGAGACGCTGAAGCAAAACTACTTCCTTGGCTCCAAAGCTAAGAGAGAGGTACTCAGCTTCTGTGCTTGAGGTAGCCACGACCACGTGCCGCTTGCTACACCAGCAAACGACTCCACCGTTCATGGGGAATACGTATCCAGAGATGGATTTACGATCCTCAGGGTTTGAAGCCTAATCTACGTCTGTGTAGCCGATGATGCTATTGTCGTTGCTGTTATAAGTGATGTCGATGTTGATGATTCCAGCAAGATAGCGGAAGATCCGCTTCACTGACTTCTGGTGCTCAGATCCGAGGTTTGCCATGTGCTAGCTCACAGCGCTAACAGCCTCTGCGAGGTCCGGAGTCTCGTTTCAACCATCAGGTTCATGAGACTGCCGACGGCGCTCTGGTACTTCAGCCGCTTAGCTGCATTTACTTCTCCATTGTGTTGGAAAAGGAGCTATCCGGCTCAGTTTCAGGTGCACAGGAGCAAGTTCCAGGAAAGTACCAGATTCCTCTTCCGATTGTCAATCCGATCTCACCATTGAAAAGATCAGGTGCCCAAATGTCTACGGTCGAAGTTTGAGGCCGATCCTACGATCGGATCGGGAGATATGAATTTTCGAAGTTTCAGGGGTCATGGACCATCGATGTCTAGGTGGGCATAGGTGATGGGTGCATGCCTTAGTCTGAGAAAAGAAAAAGGCAAGAGGTCAAGGGTCAAGACCTGATGGGAGAAATATCCAAAAAGGCCCTTGGTCTTAGGATTGCCTTGTCAGAGTGTGCTGACTAGGATAAAGGTACCCCTCCTTACTTTGTAGTTGTGGTGAGATCCTTGTGTGCTAGCCATGGACACATGGCGATTCTCCATGGGTTTGTGGATTATGTGATCACTAGGAGTGTACCATGAGAGTATTCTCTAGCTCTGTAGGTCGTGTGTGAGTGGTCAGCCTGATTGCTAGGCTGATTTCCTCCCTTTTGTGAGATTATAGACTCTAGTGTGTGAGTCTTAGCCTCCATGGCTAAGTGGTGTGGCTTATGAGAGGGCGGACTTGCCCAAGCTCTAGCTCTATATGTACTCCATCATTTTGAGTGATTGAACTATCATTCTTCAGTACAAGTGATGTTTGTACAATCACACATGCTCGCTGCTCCACGGTTCCCTCGCTCCTCCAGATCCAATATTTGGTATCAGAGCCAAATTCTGCCACTTTCAGCCAGCACAAGCCGTCACTTTGAGTGTAACAGGTTGGGGTAAAAGCTTCACCGGATTTGACAATCATTTACTTGATTTTCAAGTTCAAGCAACAAGCTTTTCAACGAGCCCAGGATCGCAAAGATCCAACAGTCGGATTAAGAGTTATGCTCAAAACGAGGTCGGCCAGGGCTACACTCTTCACTATGAGTAAGACTGTCGCCTTGTGATGACCATAACTCTCTTGTTTCTTTATCAAATTTAAAAAGTGGCACATGCGAATTGTAGTATTTTTCCTAAGCTTTCCATTCAAGGAAAAATATTTGCATTCCATGGATTCTTTTGGGAGAAACGTTGTTTACAAGCTGGCTGGTCTGAGTTCGCATAGGAGTAGAAGCATATCCTGTTTTCAAGAGGGCATATCTTTCAAAATCCCCTGTTGATGACCCTGTTTTATGGATCGATCTGAAAGGATTTGAGCTGAATTTTCTAGTGGTAGACTGTTTTTTTCCTAATTCATTTTCTGTCGGACATATTTCTGGCAGAAGCAGCAGCAGAAGCAGGGGTAGCACCGCCATCCAAGGGCAGCGCTGAGCATCACCAAGGCTCAAAATGGCAGTAGCTGGCATTGTAACAGCAACCCAGCTCCAGTCTTTGGAGGGACTGGAGGGATGCACCAACTTCACATTTTGGAAGATCGGTACGCGCCTCCTTTGGGAGGAGAGGGGCTTGTGGAAGTGGTGAGCGGCGACGTGCCGGCTCCAGTTCCACAGGCAAAAGGCATCACCGCATCGGAGGTGGTGGCGGGGAAGACTCCGCAAAAGGGTGCAGGTAATACGCGTTCTTCTGCAGCTCTACTAGCGGCGTATCAAGAGAAGAAGAAGAAGGACAGGCTGGCCTACAGGTTGCTTGTCAACACCATTTCCAACCCGCATCTTCAGTACGTGAGTGACAAGGCTACTGCAAAGGAGGGGTGGGACACGTTGTGCAACAAGTATGAGAGCAAGGTTCCTACATTCCTCATGCTTTTGGAGGTAAAGATGATGGCGCTGAAAATGCAGGGTGGTGAAGGGATGAAGGCGTACCTGGACAGGGCAAAGGAGCTGGCGAAGCAGCTGAGAGCGGCCGGCAATCCTGTCGAAGAGACGCGTTTCATCCTCCTCGTGCTGAGGGGACTCCCAACTTGCTACAACACAGTGCGAGAGACGCTGGAGGTCCAGCCAACTCTCGACCTCGACTTCATCCGCACACACCTGGTGCACGTGGAATTGCGTCGCAATGCAGCAAAACGCAACGGCGGCGGCAGCAGTGAAGCAGTTTTTGTGGCCACGAGCTCACACCACTAGCAACAGGAGCAGCAGTCCGGGCAGCAGAGAGGCAAGAAGAAGGGCAAGTGTGACTATTGCCAAAAAGAGGGGCACTACAAGAAAGAGTGCTTCAAGTTAAAGAGGGACCAGAAAGAGCAGTAGTAGCAACAGCAAAAGCAGCAATCTCCACAGCAATAGCAGCAGTAGTCACAACAGCACCAGCAGCAGCAGCAAAACCAGGCTGGTGTGCGCCAGTTTGGCAACATGAATGTGGCCAAGGAGGTGTGCGACCGCCTCTTCATGGCGAAGTCTGACAAGTCGTAGATAGAGAAGACGGTACTGGCGTGATACAAGGACTCAGGTTGTACCAAGAGCCTCAAACATCACAAGGAGTGGTTTACACAGCTGTTGTCCATCCCTCCCCGTCCTATCGCTATGGGTGATGATCGGGTGGTGTATACTAAGGGGATTGGGATTGTGGAGATGTGGTTGGAGACCTCACATGGCATTCAAGTGGGAGTGTTCCATGGCGTGCTGTATGTACCTTATGCAGCATTCAACCTCCTCTCAGTCTCCTCTCTTACAAACACATGACTGCGCGTCGTCTTTGATGATGACTACGGCTACATCCTTAACAAGGATACAGGAGAGGAGTTGGTTAGGTCGGTGAAGGAGGGCGACATGTACCGCCTGCTAAGGGTGACCAAGATCTCGCGTGAGCACAGTTTTGCAGCAATGGTGCAGGCAACAAATGGCAAGATCTGGCATGCCCGCTATGGCCACATCGGCATGTGCGCCTTGCAGCAGCTTCAAGCAAAGCACATGGTACGTGACCTGCCTACAATCTCTAACTTTGAGCAGCAGTTGGACATCGGCTGTTTGGAGGGGAAGCAGCACCGGGAGGCGTTCTCCGGAAGAGGGGAGTGTGCAAAGGAGATGTTGGAACTGGTCTACACACACTTGTGCGGACCAATCCAGACCCATGGCTTTGGAGACTCTAGGTATTTCCTGACCTTCATTGATGATTTCAGCCGTTACACAATTGTGTACTTCTTTCCTTCCAAGGACTAGTGCTTTGACAGGTTCAAGGAGTTCAAGGCCTTGGTGGAGAATCAGACTGGCAAGAAGATCAAGGCGCTGTGTAGCGACCGCGGTAGAGAGTACCTGAGTAAGGAGTTCCAGGACTACCTAGCAGCAGCTGGCATCAAGGTGTAGCGTACCGCGCCGTACTCACTGCAGCAAAACGGTGTAGCAGAACGCGCCAACTTTACCATTGTGGAGTCGGCGCGCTCCATGTTGCACGCGACTCGGCTGACCTATGACTTCTGGGCTGAACCCGTGAGCACTACAGTCTACATCAAGAACCGTAGTCCAGCTAAGGCGCTGGAGTACATGACGCCGTACGAGGCGTAGTTCTGCAAGAAACCGAGCGCGGTTCATCTCTGGGCATTTGGCAGCCTGGCCCACTTGCACGTGCCCAAGGAGAATCGGCAGAAATTGGACGCAAAGAGTGCGCAGATGCTGATGATTGGCTACGACGTGGCAAGCAAGGACAATTGCCTCTACGAGAGGGATACAGACCATGTCATCATCTCCAGGAATGTCTTCTTCAACGAGAGCAACGTCACCGGCACCAACATTGTGTGTGAAGAGGCAGCGGAACCAGCAGCTGATGAGATAATAGGAGTAGAAATCCTCCCTAACCCAGTCTCTCCCGATCCTTCCTCTACTGTGACAGTAGGGGAATCACTCTACTGTTCCATGTCTGATGCAGCAAATACAACAGCCTCATCACCACAAAACAGAGGAGAAAGATGTACCAACACCAGCAGCAGCAGTTGTGCCAGCAGCACCGCGCCAGCCGCCCGCTAACGCTCCAGCACCAGGTCGCAGGTACCCTCTTAGAGTGCGTTACAAGCCTGGTGAGCGCAGCTATTTCTGGATGTTGCAGAAACCAGAACAGATGAACGTCGCATTTGTGGCAGATTCAGATGAGCCAACGTCATACAAGGAGGCCGTGGCTGCACCAGATACAGCAGCTTAAGCGCAAGCAGTGATGCAAGAGATACAATCGCAGCTGGACAACGGCACGTGGGAGCCGACTAAGCGTCCACCAGGACGTAAGGTGATCAAGTGCAAGTGGGTGTTCAAGAAGAAGCGGGGAGCAGATGGCAACCTGGAAAAGTACAAGGCAAGGCTAGTCGCCAAGGGTTATTCGCAGCAGGAGGGCATCGACTATACGGAAACCTTTGTTCCTGTTACAAAGTTTGCCTCTGTGCGCACGCTCCTCTCTTATGCAGCAGCTGAGGACTTTGAGGTTCACCACATGGATGTCAAGACGGCATTCTTGAATGGTGACTTGAGGAGGAGATCTAGATGGAGCAGCTGGAGGAGTTCGTCATGGTTGACCAGGAGTACCTGGTTTGCAAGCTACAGAAGTCGCTGTACGGCCTCAAGCAAGCGTCGCGTTCTTGGAACCAGAAGTTGGATGTGGCGTTGCAGTGCATGGGGTTTGAGCGTAGCAAGTTTGACTACAGCGTGTATCGTTGGCAGCATGAGCATGAGATCCTCATAATCATTGTCTATGTGGATGACATACTCCTTTCCAACAGCATGTCTCCACAACAGAGTACAAGGAGACCATGCAGGAGCGCTTCCAGATGTCTGATCTCGGGGAGACATCATCCTTCCTCGGTATCCTGATCACGCGTAACCGCAAGTCACGCTCTCTCTCGCTACAGCGGAGCCACTACATCAAAAATGTTTTGCAAGGGTTTAACATGGCAGAGGTAAAACCCATCGGTACGCCGCTGGAGACGCAGCAGTACCTCGTGAGCTTTAATGGAGAAGCAAATGCAGCTGAGTGGCAGAAGTACCGTAGCGCCGTCGGTAGCCTCATATACCTGATAGTGGCAATCAGGCCGGACCTCGCACAGGCTCTTAGCGCTGTGAGCCAGCACATGGCAAACCCCGGACCTGAGCACCAGAAGGCAGTGAAGCGGATTTTGCGCTGCCTTGCTGGAATCATATACATCGGTGTCACCTACAACGGCAATAGCAACAGCATCATCAGCTACACAGATGCAGATTGGGGTTCAAACCGTGAGGACCATAAGTCCATCTCCGGACATGTGTTCCTCATGAATGGAAGGGCCATCAACTGGTGCAGCAAGCGGCAGGTGGTCGTGGCGACCTCAAGCATGGAAGCTGAGTACGTCTCTCTCAGCTTTGGAGCCAAGGAAGCAGTTTCACTTCAGCGTCTCATGGCAAAGATGAGTGGGAGTGCAAGAGTTCCAGTTCCTATGCGCGTTGACAACCAGAGCGCAATCGCACTCGCCAAGAATCCTGAGCACCATGCACGCACCAAGCATATTGACATCGCATATCATTTCATCAGGCATATGGTGCAAGAGAGTGCCATCAAGTTGGAGTTTACTCCAACCAGCAAGCAGGTCGCTGATTTTTGAACCAAGCTAATGATCCGTGAGAAGCAGCAGTTCTGCATGAAGGCATGTAGATTCAGCCCACTCTGACTACGGCAAAGTAAGAGATTGTTGGAAAAGGAGCCATCCGGCTCAGTTTCAAGCCCATAGGAGCAAGTTCCAGGAAAGAACCAGATGCCTGCTCCGATCCAACGGTCGGATTAGGAGATATGAATTTTCAAAGTTTCGGGAGTCATGGACCGTCGATGTCTGGGTTGGCATGGGTGATGGCTCCATGCCTTTGCCTGAGAAAAGAAAAAGGCAAGGGGTCCAGGGTTAAGACCTGATGGGAGAAATATCCAAAAAGGCCCTTGGTTTTAGGATTGCCTTGTCAGAGTGTGCTGACTAGGATAAAGGTGCCTCTCCTTACTTTTTAGGTGAGGTGAGATCCTTGTGTGCTAGCCATGGACATATGGCGATTGTCCATGGGTTTGTGAGTTATGTGACCACTAGGATTGTACCATGAGAGCAATCTCTAGCCCTCTAGGTTGTCTCTGGGTGGTCAGCTGTTGGATCTGGAGGAGAGAGGGAGCCTTGGAGCAGCGAGCTTGTGGGACTGAAAGGGCATCACTTGTGCTGAAGAATGGTTGTTGAATCACTCAAAATGATGGAGTACATATAGAGCTAGAGCTTGGGCAAGTCAGCCCTCTCACAAGCCACACCACTTAGCCATGGAGGCTAAGACTCACGCACTAGAGTCCACAATCTCACACAAGAGAGGAAATCAGCCCAACAATCAGGCTGACCAGTCACACACGACCTAGAGAGCTAGAGAATGCTCTCATGGCACACTCCTAGTGGTCACATCACCCACAAACTCATGGAGAATCGTCATCTGTCCATGGCTAGCAAACAAGGATCTCACCTCACCTAAAAAGTAAGGTGAGGTACCTTTATCCTAGTCAGCACACTCTGACAAGGCAATCCTAAGACCAAGGACCCTTTTGGATATTTCTCCCATCAGGTCTTGACCCTGGACCTCTTGTCTTTTTCTTTTCTCAGGCTAAGGCATGGAGCCATTGCCCATGGCCACCCAAACATCGGCGGTCCATGACCCCAGAAACTTTGAAAATTCATATCTCCCAGTCCGACCGTTGGATCGGCCTGAAACTTGGACTGTAGATAATTTGCCACCTAATCTTTCCAATGGTGAAGACGGATTGACAATCGGAGCAGGCATCTGGAAGTTTCCTGGAACTTGCTCATGTGGACCTGAAATTGAGCCGGATGGCTCCTTTCCCAATAATCTCCCACTTTGCCGCATGCCTTCATGCAAAACTGCTGCTTCTCACGGTCACTGGCTTGGTGCAGAAATCAGCAACCTGCTTGCTCGTTGGAGTAAACTCCAGCTTGATAGCACCCTCGTGCACCATGTGCCTGGTGAAGTGATATGCGATGTCAATGTGCTTGGTGCGTGCATGGTGCTCAGGATTCTTGGCGAGTGCGATTGCGCTCTGGTTGTCGACGCGCTCAGGAACTGGAACTGCTGCACTCCCACTCATCTCTGCCATGAGACGCTGGAGCCAAACTGCTTCCTTGGCTCCAAAGCTGAGAGAGACGTACTCAGCTTCTGTGCTCGAGGTGGCCACGACCACCTGTCGCTTGCTGCACCAGCTGATGGCACCTCCATTCATGAGAAACACATGTCCAGAGATGGACTTGCGGTCCTCAGGGTTTGAAGCCCAATCTGCGTCTGTATAGCCGATGATGCTGTTGTCATTGCCATTGTAGGTGATGCCAATGTTGATGGTTCCAACAAGGTAGCGGAAGATCCGCTTCACTGCCT
>SZWC01000551.1:7443-17918 GCA_023375785.1 Penium margaritaceum | reverse complement strand
CCTGCTAACGCTCCAGCTCCAGGTCGGAGGTACCCTCTTAGGGTGCGTTACAAGCCTGGTGAGCGCGGCCATTTCTGGATGCTGCAGAAACCAGAACAGATGAACGTTGCAGTTGCAGCAGATTCAGATGAGCCAACGTCATACAAGGAGGCCATGGCTGCACCGGATGCAGCAGATTGGGCGCAAGCCGTACAGTAAGAGATACAGTCGCAGCTGGACAACGGCACGTGGGAGCTGACTGAGCGTCCACCTGGACGTAAAGTGATCAAGTACAAGTGGGTCTTCAAGAAGAAGCGGGGAGCAGATGGTAACTTGGAAAAGTACAAGGCGAGGCTGGTCGCCAAGGGCTACTCGCAGCAGGAGGGCATCGACTACACAGAAACTTTTGCCCCCGTTGCAAAGTTTGCCTCTGTGCGCACGCTCCTCTCTTATGCAGCAGCTGAGGACTTNGAGGTTCACCACATGGATGTCAAGACGGCATTCTTGAATGGTGACTTGGAGGAGGAGATCTACATGGAGCAGCCGGAGGGGTTCGTCATGGATGGCCAGGAGCACCTGGTCTGCAAGCTGCAGAAGTCGCTGTACGGCCTCAAGCAAGCGTCGCGTGCTTGAAACCAGAAGTTGGATGCGGCGTTGCAGTACATGGGGTTTGAGCGCAGCGAGTGTGACTACAGCGTGTACCGCTGGCAGCATGAGCATGAGATCCTCATCATCATTGTCTATGTGGACGACATGCTCCTCCTTTCAAACAGTATGTCTGCACTGCAGGAGTTCAAGGAAGCCATGCAGGAGCGCTTCCAGATGTCTGATCTCAGGGAGGCATCATACTTCCTCGGTATCCAGATCGTACGTGACCGCAAGTCACGCTCTCTCTCGCTGTAGTAGAGCCGCTACATCAAGGATGTTTTGCAGCGGTTCGGCATGGCAGATGCAAAACCCATCGGCACGCCGCTGGAGACGCGGCAGTACCTCGTGAGCTTCAATGGAGAAGCAAATGCAGCTGAGCGACAGAAGTACCAGAGCGCCGTCGGAAGTCTCATGTACCTGATGGTGGCAACCAGGCCGGACCTCGCACAGGCTGTGAGCGTTGTGAGCCAGCACATGGCTAATCCCGGACCGGAGCACCAGAAGGCAGTGAAGCGGACCTTCCGCTACCTTGTTGGTACCATCAACATTGGCATCACCTACAACGGCAATGACAATAGCATCATCGGCTACACAGACGCAGATTGGGCTTCAAACCCTGAGGACCGCAAGTCCATCTCTGGACATGTGTTCCTCATGAATGGTGGATCCATCAGCTGGTGCAGCAAGCGGCAGGTGGTCGTGGCCACCTCGAGTACAGAAGCTGAGTACGTATCTCTCAGCTTTGGAGCCAAGGAAGCAGTTTGGCTCCAACGTCTCATGGCAGAGATGAGTGGGAGTGCAGCAGTTCCAGTTCCTGTGCGCGTCGACAACCAGAGCGCAATCGCACTCGCCAAGAATCCTGAGCACCATGCACGCACCAAGCACATTGACATCGCATATCACTTCATCAGGCACATGGTGCAGGAGGGTGCTATCAAGCTGGAGTTTACTCCAACGAGCAAGCAGGTTGCTGNTCAGCTTTGGAGCCAAGGAAGCAGTTTGGCTCCAACGTCTCATGGCAGAGATGAGTGGGAGTGCAGCAGTTCCAGTTCCTGTGCGCGTCGACAACCAGAGCGCAATCGCACTCGCCAAGAATCCTGAGCACCATGCACGCACCAAGCACATTGACATCGCATATCACTTCATCAGGCACATGGTGCAGGAGGGTGCTATCAAGCTGGAGTTTACTCCAACGAGCAAGCAGGTTGCTGATTTCTGCACCAAGCCAGTGACCCGTGAGAAGCAGCAGTTCTGCATGAAGGCATGTGGACTCAGCCCACTCTGACTGCGGCAAAGTGGGAGATTGTTGGAAAGGGAGCCATCCGGCTCAATTTCAGGTCCACAGGAGCAAGTTCCAGGAAAGTACCAGATGCCTGCTCCGATCGCCAATCCGACTTCACCATTGGAAAGATCATGTGGCAAAATGTCTACGGTCCAAGTTTGAGGCCGATCCAACGGTCGGATTGGGAGATATGAATTTTCAAAGTTTCGGGGGTCATGGACCGTCGATGTCTGGGTGGGCATGGGTGATGGCTCCATGCCTTAGCCTGAGAAAAGAAAAAGGCAAGATGTCCAGGGTCAAGACCTGATGGGAGAAATATCCAAGAAGGTCCTTGGTCTTAGGATTGCCTTGTCAGAGTGTGCTGACTAGGATAAAGGTACCTCTCCTTACTTTTTAGGTGAGATGAGATCCTTGTGTGCTAGCCATGGACACATGGCGATTCTCCATGGGTTTGTGGGTTATGTGACCACTAGGAGTGTGCCATGAGAGCATTCTCTAGCTCTCTAGGTCGTGTGTGAGTGGTCAGCCTGATTGCTAGGCTGATTTCCTCCCTTGTGTGAGATTATGGATTCTAGTGTGTGAGCCTTAGCCTCCATGGCTAAGTGGTGTGGCTTGTGAGAGAAAGAAATGAGAGAGTTATGGTCATCACAAGGCGACAGTCTTATTCATAGAGAAAAGTGCAGCACTGGCCGACCTCGTTTTGAGCATAACTCTCAATCCGACTGTTGGATCTTCGCGATCTTGAACTCGTTGGAAAGCTTGTCTTGTGAACTTGAAGATCCAGTGGTCGATTGTCAAATTTGGTCAAGGTTTGACCCTAACCCGTCACTCTCAAAGTGACAGCCTGTGCTGGCTGAATCTAGCAGAATCTGGTTCTGATACCTAATGTTGGATCTGGAGGAGAGAGGGAGCCTTGGAGCAGCGAGCATGTGTGATTGGAAGGGCATCACTTGTGCTGATGAATGGTTGTTCAATCACTCAAAATGATGGAGTACATATAGAGCTAGAGCTTGGGCAAGTCAGCCCTCTCACAAGCCAGACCACTTAGCCATGGAGGCTAAGGCTCACACACTAGAATCCATAATCTCACACAAGGGAGGAAATCAGCCTAGCAATCAGGCTGACCACTCACACACGACCTAGAGAGCTAGAGAATGCTCTCATGGCACACTCCTAGTGGTCACATAACCCACAAACCCATGGAGAATCGCCATGTGTCCATGGCTAGCACACAAGGATCTCACCTCACCTAAAAAGTAAGGAGAGGTACCTTTATCCTAGTCAGCACACTCTGACAAGGCAATCCTAAGACCAAGGACCTTTTTGGATATTTCTCCCATCAGGTCTTGACCCTGGACCTCTTGCCTTTTTCTTTTCTCAGGCTAAGGCATGGAGCCATCACCCATGCCCACCCACACATCGACGGTCCATGACCCCCGAAACTTCGAAAATTCATATCTCCCAATCCGACCGTTGGATCGGCCTNAGAGCTAGAGCTTGGGCAAGTCAGCCCTCTCACAAGCCACACCACTTAGCCATGGAGGCTAAGGCTCACACACTAGAATCCATAATCTCACACAAGGGAGGAAATCAGCCTAGCAATCAGGCTGACCACTCACACACGACCTAGAGAGCTAGAGAATGCTCTCATGGCACACTCCTAGTGGTCACATAACCCACAAACCCATGGAGAATCGCCATGTGTCCATGGCTAGCACACAAGGATCTCACCTCACCTAAAAAGTAAGGAGAGGTACCTTTATCCTAGTCAGCACACTCTGACAAGGCAATCCTAAGACCAAGGACCTTTTTGGATATTTCTCCCATCAGGTCTTGACCCTGGACCTCTTGCCTTTTTCTTTTCTCA
This sequence comes from Penium margaritaceum, assembly GCA_023375785.1. Taxonomy (NCBI): domain Eukaryota; kingdom Viridiplantae; phylum Streptophyta; class Zygnematophyceae; order Desmidiales; family Peniaceae; genus Penium; species Penium margaritaceum. Next base: position 14,142 of record SZWC01000551.1, on the reverse strand, counting down.
GGCTAAGGCATGGAGCCATCACCCATGCCCACCCACACATCGACGGTCCATGACCCCCGAAACTTCGAAAATTCATATCTCCCAATCCGACCGTTGGATCGGCCTGAAACTTGGACCGTAGATAATTTGCCACCTGATCTTTGCAATGGTCAAGACAGATCGACGATCGGAGCAGGCATCTGGAAGTTTCCTGGAACTTGCTCCTGTGGACCTGAAATTGAGCTGGATGGCTCCTTTCCCAACAGGCTACAATGTTGCAAGCAAGGTGTATTATATCTACGAGAGGGATACAGGCCACGTCATCATCTCAAGGGGTGTCGTCTTCAACGAGAGCAAAGTCATCGTTACCAACATTGTCTGTGAAGAGGCAGTAGAACCAGGAGCTGACGAGACAGTGGGAGCATAAATCCTTTCTGACCTAGTCTCTCTTGATCCTTCCTCTACTGTGACAGTGGGAGAATCACTCTACTCTCCCATGTCTAATGCAGTAGATAGAACAGCCTCATCGGCAAAAGCAGAGGAGGGAGAAGTAGTACCACCAGGAGCAGAAGTTGTACCAGGAGCACCGCGCCAGCCGCTCGCTAACGCTCAGGCACGAGGTTGCAGGTACCCTCTTAGGGTGCGTTACAAACCTGGTGAGCGTGGCCTTTTTTGGATGCTGCAAAAACCAAAACAGATGAACGTCACAGTTGCAGCAGATTCATATGAGCAAACTTCATACAAGGAGGCCATGGCTGGACGATACACCAGATTGGACATAAGCCGTGCAGCAGGAGATACAGTTGCAGCTGGAAAACGGCACGTGGAAGCTGACTGAGCGTCCACCTAGACATAAGGTGATCAAGTGCAAGTGGGTTTTCAAGAAGAAGCGGGGAGCAAATGGTAACCTGGAAAAGTACAAGGTGAGGTTGGTTGCCAAGAGCTACTCGTAGCAAGGAGGGCATCGACTACATAGAAACGTTTGCCCCTTTTACAAAGTTTGCCTCTGTGTACACGCTCCTCTCTTATGCAGCAGTTGAGGACTTCGAGGTTCACCACATGGAAATCAAGAAATCATTTTTGAATGGTGACTTGGAGGAGGAGATCTACATGGAGGAACCAGAGGGGTTCGTCATGGATGGCCAGGAGCACCTGGTTTGCAAGCTGAAAAAGTTGCATTACGGCCTCAAGCAAGCGTCGTGTACTTGGTATTGGGAAAGGAACCATCTGGCTAAGTTTCAGGTCCACAGGAGCAAGTTCCAGGAAAGTACCAGATGCCTATTCGGATTGTTGATCCAGCTTCTCCATTGCAAAGATTAGGTGGCAAAATGTCCACAGTCCAAGTTTGAGGCCGATCCAACGGTCGGATTGGCAGATATGAATTTTCAAAGTTTGAGGGGTCATGGACCGTGGATGTCTTGGTGGGCATGGGTGATGGCTCCATGCCTTAGCCTGAGAAAAGAAAAAAGCAAGAGTTCCAGGGTCAAGACTTGATGGGAGAAATATCCAAAAAGGTCCTTGGTCATCGGATTACCTTGTCAGAGTGTGCTGACCAGGATAAAGGTACCTTTCCTTACTTTTTAGGTGAGGTGAGATCCATGTGTGCTAGCCATGGATACATGGCGATTCCCCATGGGTTTGTGGGTTATGTGACCACTAGGAGTATGCCATGAGAGCATTCTCCAGCTCTCTAGGTCGTGTGTGAGTGGTTAGCCTGATTGCTAGGCTGATTTCCTCCCTTGTGTGAGATTATGGACCCTAGTTTGTGAGCCTTAGCCTCCATGGCTAAGTGGTTTGGCTTGTGAGAGGGCTGACTTGCCCAAGCTCTAGCTCTATATGTACTCCACCATTTTGAGTGATTCAATAACCATTTTTCAGCACAAGTGATGCCCTTCCAATCACACATGCTCGCTGCTCCAAGGCTCCCTCTCTCCTCTAGATCAAACACCCACAAGCCCCTCTCCTCCAAAAGGAGGGGGGTACGGATCTTCCAAAGCGTGAAGTTGGCGCGTCCTTCCGGCATCACCAAGGGCTGGGGTGCAGTTAGCACGCTTGCTGTTGCCATTTTGAGCCTTGGTGATGCTCAGCGCAGGCTTAGAGTGGTGGCGCTATCCCTGTTTCCGCTACTGCTTCAACTAGAAATCCGTCTGACAGAAAATGGATTGAAGAGGCTAGCAAACATGGCAATTCAAAAAACTGAGCCCACAACAAAAATCTTCAGCTCAAAACATTTCGGATCGACTCATAAAACAGGGTCATCAATAAGGGATTTTTTTAGAGATATGCCCTTTTGAAAATAGGGTATGCTTCTACTCCTACTCCAGCTCACACCAGCCAGCTTGTAAATGGGATTTCTTCCAAACGTACCCTTTGAATGCAAATATTTTTACAGCAATGGAAAGCTTAGGAAAAATACTTCAATTGGTTTGTGCTACTTTTTAAATTTGATAAAGAAACAAGAGAGTTATGGTTATCACAAGGCGACAGTCTTACTCAGAGAGAAGAGTGTAGCCCTGGCCGACCTTGTTTTGAGCATACCGCTCAATCCAAACGTCGGATCTTTGCAATCTTGGACTCGTTGGAAAGCTTGTCTTTTGAACTTGAAGATCCAGTAGTTGATTGTCAAAGTTGGAGAAGGTTTCAACCCAACCCGTCACTCTCAAAGTGATGGCCTATGCTGGCTGAAGATGGCATAACTTGGCTCTGATACCAAATAGATCTGGAAGAGAGAGGGAGCCTTGGAGTAGCGAGCATGTGGGACTGGAAGGACATATCTTGTGCTAAAGAATAGTTGTTGAATAACTCAAAATGATGGAGTACATATAGAGTTAGAGCTTGGGCAAGTCAGCCCTCTCACAAGCCACACCACTTAGCCATGTAGGCTAAGGCTTACACACTAGAGTCCATAATCTCACACAAGGGAGGAAATCAGCCTAGCAATCAGGCTGACTGCTCACACACGACCTAGAAAGCTAGAAAATGCTCTCATGGCATACTCCTATGTTAGAAAATCAGGATCTTCATCACCACAAGGCCGAGTCCTGATCAAGTGGGACCGATGGACAGATCTCCTCGTCAGCCATCCACTGTCCAAATTCAGCCAATTTGGATGGCTCGATCTAGAGATATGAGCAAAAGGAGAAAAGTGACATAGGTTATGTCACTATCTCACAAGTGTCCTACTTTGTGCTCGGCATGGGCACTTGGGATACAAAAGGCAAAGAGAGATGGGGAAGAGGTCGTCACCCTCTCTCCCACCCCTCTGCCTACCCTACCGGACTCTACTCTACTGGACTCTGCTCTGTCAATGGCGGGGTCAGTTACCGTCGTCCGGGAATCTAACCCGGTACGAGGGCCTGCCGCAGCCTCTTATTGATTTAATAGGATACTGTGGACATCCACGTCAAGTTCTGGCGTAATTTGCGGAAGTACAGGACATGGCCACGGTGAGGGCCGAGTGCAAGTACGAGAGTGCGAGCGTGAGCTCCTCTCGATACGATGGGCGCTGACGTGGCTTCTGGTGGAGCAGCGGAAACACGGACCGAAGATCGGAGCAGATGGACGGGCTGCAACCGAGGCATGGGATGGAGAGAACAGAGCTACGGGATCTTATAAACAAGGGATTGATGGATGGGAGAGCATCGCGTAAACAATGGAGCGATCGCAGCCATCGCGGTATCGAGAGTGCAAGTACGAGCTCCTCTTCACCCGACGAGTGAGAAGATCGACAGAAGCAGAGGACCTGCCGTAGATACGGACGATCTCGTCCGTGGATCGCACCAAGGGCACTGGGCATTCGCCAACCTCGGTCGCTCGGTGACAAGGGACACCGACCGGCGTCCGGGACGCTCAAGGAGGACACAAGCGGACCGGACATACCAAGCTCGTGCATTCTGCTTGTCCTTTGTATTTCTTTGTCACTAGAATAGTACAAATAGGTAGTCGTTTTATTTGTAGATTGCTTCGTCTGTAGTGCACCATTTTTCAAGTATAGCATATCGTTGGAAAGCTCAAGAGACGAGCCGTGTACCTCTGACTTCTGTGTGACCTCTTGAATCGTCAGTGTGTAACAAAAAGAGATTCTTTGCAGCGTATAGTTGCAGTGTGTACAAAACAGTGGATTCCAGTCACAGTTGTTTGATTTGTTGAATCTCCTGGGACACCTATGATCCTGGAGGAGTGCTAACTTTCACATTTGGTATCAGAGCAGGAGGTGCCTTTACCAGGACCAGGTGCTCCTGGCCATCCATGACGAACCCCTCCGACTGCTCCATGTAGATCTCCTCCTCCAAGTCACCATTCAAGAATGCCGTCTTGACATCCATGTGGTGAACTTCGAAGTCCTCAGCTGCTGCATAAGAGAGGAGCATGTGCACAGAGGCAAACTTTGCAACAGGAGCAAAAGTTTCCGTGTAGTCGATGCCCTCCTGCTGCGAGTAGCCCTTGGCGACCAGCCTTGCCTTGTACTTTTCCAGATTGCCATCTGCTCCCCGCTTCTTCTTGAACACCCACTTGCACTTGATCACCTTGCGTCCAGGTGGACGCTCAGTCAGCTCCCACGTGCCATTGTCCAGCTGCGACTGAATCTCCTGCTGCACGGCTTGCGCCCAATCTGCTGCATCTGGTGCAGCCATGGCCTCCTTGTATGACGTTGGCTCATCTCAATCTGCTGCAACTGCGACGTTCATCTGTTCTGGTTTCTGCAGCATCCAGAAATGGCCGCGCTCACCAGGCTTGTAACGCACCCTGAGAGGGTACCTGCGACCTGGTACTGGAGCGTTTGCGGGCGGCTGGCGCGGTGCTGCTGGCACAACTGCTGCTGCTGGTGGTGCTGCATCTCCCTTCTCCGCTTCTGCCGATGAGGCTGCTGTGTCCGCAACATCAGACATGGGAGAGTAGAGTGATTCTCCCACTGTCACAGTAGAGGAAGGATCGGGAGAAACTGGGTCAGGAAGGATTTCTGCTCCCACTGCCTCGTCAGCTGCTGGTTCTGCTGCCTCTTCACAGACAATGTTGGTGCCGATGACGTAGCTCTCGTTGAAGACGACATCCCTGGAGATAATGACGTGGCCTGTATCCCTCTCATAGAGGCGATAGGCCTTGCTTGCCACGTCGTAGCCAATCATCGGCATCTGCGCACCCTTTGCGTCCCATTTTTGCAGCTTTTCCTTTGGCACGTGCATGTGCGCCAAGCTGCCAAACGCGCGAAGATGACCCACGCTCGGCTTCTTGCCGAACCACGCCTCGTACGGCGTCATCTGCTCCAGCACCTTAGTTGGACTACGGTTCTTCATGTAGACCGCAGTGCTCACAGCTTCAGTCCAGAAGTCGTAGGTCAGCCGAGCCGCGTGCAGCATGGAGCGCGCCGACTCCACAATGGTACGGTTGGCGGGTTCTGCTACGCCGTTCTGTTGCGGCGAGTACGGCGCGGTATGCTGTGCCTTGATGCCAGCTACTGCGAGGTAGTCCTGGAACTCCTTGCTTAGGTATTCTCCACCGCGATCGCTGCGCAGCGCCTTGATCTTCTTGCCAGTCTGGTTCTCCATCATGGCCTTGAACTCATTGAACCTGTCAAAGCACTGGTCCTTGGAGGAAAGGAAGTACACAGCAGTGTAACGGCTGAAATCATCAATGAAGGTGAGAAAATACCTAGAGCCTCCAAAGCTCTGGGTCTGCATCGGCCCACACAAGTCTGTGTGGACCATCTCCAGCACCTCCTTTGCACGCTCTCCTGCTCCAGAGAACGCCTCCCGGTGCTGCTTCCCCTCCAAACAGCCGATGCACAACTGCTGCTCAAAGTTGGAGATGGTAGGCAGGTCACGCACCATCTGCTTTGCTTGAAGCTGCTGCAAGGCGCGCATGCCGATGTGGCCGTAGCGTGCATGCCAGATCTCGCCATCTGTCGCCTGCACCACTGCTGCAAGACTCTGCTCACGCGGGATCTTGGTCGCCCCCAGCAGCCGGTACATGTCGCCCTCTTCCACCGACCTGACCAACTCCTCTCCTGTATCCTTGTTGAGGATGTAGCCATAGTCATCATCGAAGACGATGCGCAGTCCTGTGTTTGTGAGGGAGGAGACTGAGAGGAGGTTGAATGCAGCATCAGGTACATACAGCACGCCATGGAACACTCCCGTTTCAATACCACGTGGGGTCTCCAATCACATCTCCACAATCCCAATCCCCTCAGGATACACCACCCGATCATCACCCATCGCAATAGGACGGGGAGGGATGGACAGCAGTTGTGTGAACCACTCCTTGTGGTGCGTCAGGCTCTTGGTAAATCCTGAGTCCTTGTACCATGCGAGATCCGCCTTCTCCATTTGCGACATGTCAGACTTCGCCATGAAGAGACGGTCGCGCACCTCCTTCGCCACGTTCATGTTGCCAAAGTGGCGTACTCCTGCCTGGTTCTGCTGCTGCTGCTGTTGCTGACGCTGCTGTGACTGCTGCTGTTGCTGCTGTGTAGACTGCTGCTTTTGCTGCTGCTGCTGCTGCTGCTCCTTCTGGTCCCTCTTGAGTTTGAAACACTCCTTCTTGTAGTGTCCCTCTTTCTGGCAGTAGTGGCATTTGCCTTTCTTCTTGCCTCTTTGTTGCCCAGACTGCTGCTGCTGCTGCTGGTTGCGTGAGCTTGTGGCTACAAAAGCTGCTTCACTGCTGCCGCCGCCATTGCGTTTTGCTGCATTGCGACGCAATTCCACCTGCACCAGGTGTGTG
>SZWC01000550.1:362053-372390 GCA_023375785.1 Penium margaritaceum | reverse complement strand
GTGCTTGGATGCGTTGGAAAGCTTAGATCACAGGCTATAAGGATCTCATGTTATCTTACTATCCTAAGTAACAAAATCGTGTTTCAATTCACATTGCTCCACACTCTTCACCATTGGTGTCCCTTGGCTGCCCCAAACCTTGGTAGCTTGAACCAGCGAGAGCTAGACATCCTTGAGGGTGCCTCCACACCCACTAGAGTCAACAAAGGGTTATGGGCCCACGTGCCTAGAGGGACCCTAGCTCTACAACGTTCACGCTACCACCGCGCGCCATGGCACCGACCGAGCAAGAGAGCATCGGCGTCTCCAAGTTCGACGGACTTGGCTTCCACCTTTGGAGGTGGGAGTTTGAGGTCTTCCTCGATGACAAGGGCCTGCTTGAGCTGGTCAAAGGTGAAGAAACTGCCCCTCTGGATACCGCGACGCTGGAGGAAGTGGAAGCGTACAAGAAGCGCAACAAGAAGGCGCTTTGTTGGTGTATTCGCTTGCTGCGACGTAGCACTCCCTCATCCAAGGATGCACGGAGGCCGCGGAGGCCTGGAAGAAACTCTGCACCATCTATCAGTCCACTCATCTTGCTAACCAGCTCTTTGTCTTCAAGAGGCTCGTCACCCTCCGAGCCAACGAAGGCGACGACATCATGGAGATCCTGTAGCAGATTGAGTCCCTCACTGCCGAGTGCGTAGCCACCGGATGGAAGGTCGACCCTTAGCTGCAAGCCATGATCCTCCTCCTGGCCTTGCCGGACAGTTGGAGTCCCATGATCACCGTCGTAGGCGGCTGGTCCGCCGATGAGCTGAAGTACCCAAAGGTGGCTGAGTACGTCCGCAACGAATGGATGCGGTGTGGTGGGAGAGAGAGTGGGACGACATCAACTTCCGCCTAAGCCGTCCGCCCTGAAGGTGGAGGGGGAGGAAAGAAGGGGAAGGATAGCAACCAGGGTACCAATAGAGGTGAAAAAAAAGGGGAGTGCTACAATTGTGGCAAACAGGGCCACTACGCACGTGATTGCCCCAACACGAAGTCGGACCAGTCCAGGAAGGACGGGAAGAAGGACATCCAAGCCATGATGGCCAGGGAGTCTACCGACTTGACAGATCCGGAAGTCACTGTCATCGACTCCGGATCAGGCCGCCACACACAATGTAACCGGGCGGCATTCGTCACCTACGGCGCCACCGAGCGGCGCATGACAGTGGCCAACGGCAAAACAGAGTTGGCCGTGGGTGAAGGCAATGTTTGCATTGAGTCGGTGGTGAACGGTAAAGTCATTCCGTGCACCATCTACGACGTGCTCCACATGCCCAACTTTGGGGCAAACCTGCTGTCAGTGAGCCGCCTTACCGACAAGGAGCTCGAGGTACCCTTCAACAAGAAAGAGGCTATCATCCGAAAGGAGGGAGATGGCGAGGTAATTGCACGTGGCAAGAGGGAGGAGGACTTATACCTTCTCCGTACCAAGGTTCTTGCCGATGCGGTGAGGACCGATGCCGCCAACCTCGCGACGAAGGATGAAGGGGACCTGGACCTGTGGCATCGCCGGTTGTGCCATGTCGCTCCCTCAGCGGTGAGGGACATGGCAAAGAAGGAAGTAGTGCGAGGTCTTGAGGTCAAGAGCCTCGACGCAGCCAAGGACGCCATGTGCGAGCCGTGCATGGTCGGCAAGGCGACACGGCAGCCGTTTAATGGCAAAGGGACGCGAGCATCGGCGAAGTTGGAGGTGGTCCACACTGACGTATGTGGACCATTCGAGAGCTCCATCGGGGGTGCTCGCTACTTCGTCACCTTCATCGACGACCACAGCCGCAAGCTCTACCTCTACATCATCAAGAGGAAGAGTGATATCCTGACTTGTATGCAAGAGTTTGTGGCGGCAGTGGAGCGGCAAACGGAGTTGAAGGTGAAGGCGTTCCGGAGTGACAACGGTGGCGAGTACGAGGGCTGCTCAGCATGGATGAAGAACAAGGGGATCGCATGGAAGAAAACTACACCACACTCTCCACAGCAGAACGACATCGCATAAAGGGCGAACCGCACCATCCTCAACATGGTCCGGTCCATGTTGAGTGATGCCGGCCTCGCGCAGTGGTACTGGGGCGAGGCGGCACGGACAGCGGCGTACATCATGAACCTGACGCCGACGAAGCCGCTAAAAGACGCGGAGTCCAAGGTGTGGAAGACGCCACAAGAAGTGTGGAGCGGGAGGAAGCCAACTGTGGCACACCTCCGCATGTTTGGTTGTGTTGCACATGCTGTTGTGCAGGCACGGGAGGGGCGGGGCAAGCTGGACCCGCGGACTCGCCGTTGCATCTTCGTCGGGTACGAGAGCGGGAGCAAGGCGTACCGGCTCTTCGACCCGCGGAGGCAGCAGATCGTGAAGAGTCACGACGTCACGTTCAACGAGGCCAGCCATTGGACGGACAAGGACGCGGGTCTCTCCAAGCATGAGGAGTGGCTGCCACTCCTTGAGGGGGAGACGCCGGAGGACGCAAAAGAGGGTGACGTCCCATTGGCTCCAGCCGGCAAGAACCATCCGGGCGATGTGGGAGCGGCTGATTTGCATTCAACCGAGTCGGACAATGAGTCTGAAGCGCCGGCAGCAGTGGAGCCGAATGAGGAGGCGGGGAGTGAGCCCGCATCTCCATGGTCCCCTAAAGAGGGGGAGCAGGCTAGCGGTGCGAGTGGCACCGCGAGGGGGCAGCAGCCGCTGCAGCAGGAGTAGCCTCGACAGCAGCAGCCCCGGAGAAGCGGACGCGCAAAGAGGACGGCAAAGAGGTACGATGCCGCATAGGACATCTGGACTCGCTCGAGCGTTCTTTGCGCAAGAGGAGCCCGAGACCGTCAAGGAGGCGTTGCAGTAGAAGGATGGGGCTGAGTGGGAGGGAGCTATAAAATCTGAGCTCGCCTCCCATGAAGAGAACGGTATTTGGCAGCTGATTGACAGGCCGGAGGGCGTAAAAATCATCGGCTCCAAGTGGATATTGAAGAAGAAGCTCACCAAGGAGGGGAAGGTGGAGCGATACAAGGCGCGGCTGGTCGCGAAGGGGTACGTCCAGCTAAAGGATGAACAGTACGATGAAACCTTCGCGCCGGTGGCGAAGTTCGCCTCCATTCGCTCCATCCTCTCGGTGGCGGCGGTGCGTTACTATGAAGTCCACCAAATGGACGTGAAAACTGCGTTCCTCAATGGCAACCTGGACAAGGAGGTCTACATGGAGGTGCCGGAGGGGGTGGACGCGCTGCCGGGGAAGGTGTGCCGGCTTCGCAAGGCGCTCTACGGGCTGAAACAAGCGCCACTCATGTGGTACCTGAAAATGGATGGCTTCATGGCCGAGCTTGGCTTTAAGCGCTGCAAGGCGGATCACAGCGTGTACGTGCGAAAGCAACCGGGGTTGCACCAGATCGTGGCACTCTACGTGTACGATCTCATCCTCGTGTCGTCGGACATGAAGGATTTGGTGAACCTAAAGCAACAGCTGGGCGGTCGGTTCAAAATGACTGACATGGGCGAGCTCGAGTACTACCTTGGCGTCGCCATCAAGAGGGACCGCAAGGCACGCACGCTCGAGATGGGGCAGGCAAAGTACGTGCAAGAGGTGCTCCGCCGCTACAGCATGGAGGAGTGCAACCCCATCGGCACACCCATGACCACCACGTGTGAGCTGAGCTCGAGCATGGGCCCGAGTACGGACGAGGAGAAGGAGGAGATGGCAGGTGTGCTATACCAGTCCGCAGTGGGGAGCATTATGTACGCCATGGTGGCGACGCGGCCCGACCTGGCCTTCGCAGAGGGCCAAGTGAGCCGCTACGTTGCTGACCCCGGGCCGTTGCATCGGTAAGCGGTGAAGCGGATCCTCCGCTATCTCAAGGCGACAAAACAGTCGCGGCTCGTGTTTGGAGGGGGAGCGCGTGACGACTCCCTCGAGTTGGTCGGCTACTCGGATGCCGACTGAGCTGGTGATGTGGATGACAGAAAAATCAACGTCCGGGTACGTGTTTGTGCTTGGTGGTGCAGCGGTTTCATGGGCAAGCAGGAAGCAGGACTGCGTGGCGCTATCCAGCACCGAAGCGGAGTACATCGCGCTCGCGGAAGCCGCAAAGGAGGCGGTGTGGCTGAGGTGGCTGCTAAAGGAGATCGGCGTACCGCAAAGGAAGCCGACGGTACTCAACGTTGACAACATGAGTGCCATCAGCCTGACCCAGAACCCAGTGCTGCACAGGAGGACCAAGCACATCGAGATCCGTCATCACTACGCGCGGGACTTGGTGGCGAAGGGAGATGCGGCTATTGTGCATTGTGGCACTAAGCGCATGCTCGCCAATGCCATGACCAAGGCACAGCCCAAGGACAGGTACAACGCGAGCTGCATGGAGCTCGGTCTGCGCTGTGAAGTTTAAAATGCTACATGTTCCGAGGACAGGGCATCAAGGCTGCGGTGCAAGGGGGAGATTGTTGACATCGTGTACCCCTTGCCATGAGTGCCGTTGAGTGTACTTCCTTATTCGACCACTGAGTAGTGGTCAAACACCTAACCTGACTTTAGATTTGGATTCCTTGGATTTTGCCATGCAGGATCGAGCTTTGAATCGCTCGATTTGAGTGAGTATTCAGAAAGTTAGCCTAGCCCAAAAATCGGGTGTTTGGGGGGTGGAATCTGGTACCCGCCATGGGTGGCGGGATAATCCACCACCAGTGATCCGAGTTCGTCCCAAACGAGCTCCAAATGCACCAGGGCCATAAAGGAAGCAACCAGAGAGTTTTTCTTGACCAGGGTGAACTTCTCCTTGAATTCTGGATGAGCAAGTAGAAAGATTGTCAACAAGAAGTGGCACGGTGTGGCTAGCGTGCACAGTGACCAACCAAAGGATGCACACGTCACTGACTATGACCGAAGAAGTCCACTATGTATGGTCAACATTGACAACTCATAACACGAGTCACAATTGGTCGGAGGGAGAGACAATGGTTTGGAAACCCTATGTATTGACTAGAAAGGACAAAGAACTTCAATGCGTAGTGGCACGGTGTGGCTACTATGCACACCAAAGAACCAAACTAGGCATATGTCACTTACCATGATGAAAGAATTTCAATACGGGTGGTCAACATTCACCAACCATAACACGCGACACAAACAGTCAGAGGGGGAAACAATGGTCTCTGAATATCAGTTCTCAACTAGCAAGTACAGCAACCTTCAATCAGTATAAGCACGGTGTGGCTACCATGCACAATAACCGACCAAAGTAGGAATATGTACTACCTTTGACCAAAGAAATCCGCTGTGTGTGGTCAGCGTTGACAACTCATAATAGGAGTCACAAATGGTCAGAGGGGGAGACAATGGTTTGGGAACACCAGGTATCAACTAGCAAGCACAAGGACCTTCAATACGTTGTGGCACGGTGTGGATACCATGCACGATGACCAACCAAAGTAGGCATATGTCACTGACCACGACCAAATAATGTCACTAAGTGTGCTAAACTGTGACAACTCAGAACACGAGTCACAAATGGTCAGGGTGGAAGATAATTGTTTGTGAAGACTAGTTATGGACTAGCAAGTACAAATACCTTCAACATGTAGTGGCACAGCGTGGCTACCATGCACAGTGACCAACCAAAGTATGCATATGTCACTGACCATGACCAACGAATTTCACTTCATGTGGTCAGCGTTGACAACTCATAATAGGAGTCACAAATGGTCAGAGGGGGAAACAATGGGCTGGGAACACTAGTTACCAAGTAGCAAGTATGAATAACTTTAACAAGAAGTGGCACGGTGTGGCTAGCTTGCACAGTGGCCAACCAAAGGATAAATACGTCACTGACTATGACGGAAGAAGACCACTATGTTTGGTCAACATTGACAACTCATAACACGAGTCACAAATGGTCAGAAGGAGAGACAATGGGTTGGGAACCCTATGCATGGACTAGAAAGGACGAATAACTTCAATGCGTAGTGGCACGGTGTGGCTACTATGCTCACCAAACAACCAAACTAGGCATATGTTACTGACCATGACGAAAGAATTTCAATATGGGTGGTCAACGTTCACCAACCATAACACGAGTCACAAACGTTCAGAGGGGGAAACAATGGTCCAGGAATCTCAGTTATCAACTAGCAAGTACAACGACCTTCAATCAATAGTAGCACGGTGTGGCTACCATGCACAATGACCCACCAGAGTAGGCATATGTACTGCCTTTGACCAAAGAAATCCGATGTGTATGGTCAACGTTGACAACTCATAATACGAGTCACAAATAGTCAGAGGGGGAAATAATTGTTTGGGAACACCCGGTATCAACAAGCAAGCACAATGACCTTCAGTACGTTGTGGCACGGTGTGGAGACCATGCACGATGACCAACCATAAGTCACTGACCATGACCAAAGAATGTCACCATGTGTGGTAAACTTTGACAACTCACTATTAGAGTCACAAATGGTCAGAGTGGACGATAATGGTTCCTAAATACTAGTTATCAGCTAGCAAGTACAAATACATTCAATATGCAGTGGCACAATGTGGCTACAATGCACAGTGACAAACCAAAGTATGCATATGTAACTGACCATGACCAGAGAATATCACTTCATGTGGTCAATGTTGACAACTCACAACACAAGTCACAAATATTCAAAGGGGGTAACAATGGTTTGGGAACACTAGCTATCAAGTAGAAAGCACAGAGACCTTTGATACGTAGTGACATGGCGTGGTAACCACGTACAGTGACAAACCAAAGTAGGCATATGTCACTAACCATGACCAAAAGAATTTCACAGTGTGTGGTCAACGTTGAAAACTCATAACACGAGTCATAAATAGTCAGGGGGGGAAACAATGGGTTGGGAACACTACTTATCAGCTAGCAGGTACAAAGGCCTTCAACAAGCAGTGGCACGGTGTGGCTAGCGTGCACAGTGACCAACCAAAGGATACATATGTCACTGACTATGAACGAAGAATTCCACTATGTGTGAACAACATTGACAACTCATAACACGAGTCACAAATGGTCAGAGGGAGAGACAATGGTTTGGGAACCCTACGTATCGACTAGAAAGGACAAATAACTTCAATACGTAGTGGCACGGTGTGGCTACTATGCACACCAAACAACCACACTAGGCATATGTCACCGACCATGACCAGAAAAGTTCAATATGGGTGGTCAACGTTGACCAACCATAACACATGTCACAAACGGTCAGAGGGGGAATCAATGGTCTGGGAATATCAGTTCTCAACTAGCAAGTACAGTGACCTTCAATCAGTATAAGCACGGTGTGGCTACCATGCACAATGACCGACCAAAGTAGGCATATGTACTGCCTTTGACCAAAGAAATCCGCTGTGTGTGGTCAGCGTTGACAACTCATAATAGGAGTCACAAATGGTGAGAGGGGGAGACAATGGTTTGGGAATACCAGGTACCAACTGGAAAGTACAATGACCTTCAATAAGGTGTGGCACGGTGTGGATACCATGCACGATGACCAACCAAAGTAGGCATGTGTCACTGACCATGACCAAATAATGTCACTAAGTGTGGTAAACTCTGACAACTCATAATAGGAGTCACAAATGGTCAGGGTGGAAGATAATGGTTTGTGAATACTAGTTATCGACTAGCAAGTACAAATACCTTCAATATATAGTGGCACAGCGTGGCTACCATGCACAGTGACCAACCAAAGTATGCATATGTCACTGACCATGATCAACGAATTTCACTTCATGTGGTCAGCGTGGACAACTCACAACACGAGTCACTGATAGTCAGAGGGGGGTAAAAATGGTTTGGGAACACTAGCTATCAACTAGAAAGCACAGAGACCTTCAATACATAGTGACATGGCGTGGTAACCACGTACAGTGACAAACCAAAGTAGGCATATGTCACTAACCATGACCAAAGAATTTCACGGTGTGTGGTCAACGTTGAAAACTCATCACACGAGTCACAAATGGTCAAAGGGGGAAACAATGGGCTGGGAACACTATTTATCAACTAGCAAGTATGAAGAACTTCAACAAGCAGTGGCACGGTGTGGCTAGCGTGCACAGTGACCAACCAAAGGATGAATACGTCACTGACTATGATGGAAGAAGTCCACTATGTGTGGTCAACATTGACAACTCATAACACGATTCACGAATGGTCAGAGGGAGAGACAATGGGTTGGGAACCCTATGCATGGACTAGAATGGACGACTAACTTCAATACGTAGTGGCACGGTGTGGCTACTATGCACACCAAACAACCAAACTAGCAAGCACAATGACCTTCAGTACATTGTGGCACGATGTGGAGACCATGCACGATGACCAACCATATGTCACTGACCATGACCAAAGAATGTCACCATGTGTGGTCAACTTTGACACCTCACTACACGAGTCACAAATGGCCAGAGTGGAAGATAATGGTTCATAAAAACTAGTTATCGGCTAGCAAGTACAAATACATTCAATATGCAGTGGCACAGTGTGGTACAATGTACAGTGACCAACCAAAGTATGCATATGTCACTGACCATGACCGAAGAATTTCACTTCATGTGGTCAATGTTGACAACTCACAACACGAGTCACAGATATTTAAAGGGGGTAACAATGGTTTGGGAACACTAGCTATCAACTAGAAAGCACAAAGACCTTCGAAACGTAGTGACACGGCGTGGTAACCACGTAAAGTGACAAACCAAAGTAGGCATATGTCACTAACCATGACCAAAAGAATTTCACAGTGTGTCGTCAACGTTGAAAACACATAACACGAGTCACAGATGGTTGGAGGGGGAAACAATGTGTTGGGAACACTAGTTATCAGCTAGCAGGTACAAAGACCTTCAAAAATCAGTGGCACGGTGTGGCTAGCGTGCACAGTGACCAACCAAAGGATGCATACGTCACTGACTATGACCAAAGAAGTCCACTATGTGTGGTCAACATTGACCACTCATAACACGAGTCACAAATGGTCCGAGGGAGAGACAATGGTTTGGGAACCCTACGTATCGACTAGAAAGGACAAAGAACTTCAATACGTAGTGGCACGGTGTGGCTACTATGCACATCAAACAACCAAACTAGGCATATGTCACTGACCATGACCAGAAAATTTCAATATGGGTGGTCAACGTTGATCAACCATAACACGTGTCACAAACGGTAAGAGGGGGAAACAACGGTCTAGGAATATCAGTTCTCAACTAGCAAGTACAGTGACCTTCAATCAGTATAAGCACGGTGTGGCTACCATGCACAATGGCCGACCAAAGTAGGCATATGTACTGCCTTTGACCAAAGAAATCCGCTGTGTGTGGTCAGCATTGACAACTCATAATAGGAGTCACAAATGGTCAGAGGGGGAGACAATGGTTGTTGACATGGTGTGCCCCTTGCCATGAGTGCCGTTGAGTGTAATTCCTGGTTCGACCGCTGAGGAGTGGTCGAACACCTGATCTGACTTAAGATTTGGATTTATTGGAATGTTCCATGCAGGATCGAGCTTTGAATCGCTCGATTTGAGTGAGTATTCAGAAAGTTAGCCTAGCCGGAAAAACGGGTGTTGGGTGGGTGGAATCTGGTACCCGCCATGGGTGGCGGGATATTCCACTGCCAGGGATCCGAGTTCATTCCTAATGGCCTCCAAATGCACCCGGGACATGAATGAGGTGACCATAAGGACCTTCTTGACTAGGATGAACTACTCCTTGAGTTCTGGGTGAGGAAAGGCGCTTTGACGGGTCATCGTCGAAGCGCCTCCCGTTGCCTAGCGTGCAAGGCAAGATGGGCGGCTCCACCAAGGGTTACTTTGATGGCCGTAGCAGGGGCTCTATTGCTCCGTTTTGGGCGTGCTTGGATGCGTTGGAAAGCTTAGATCACAGGCTATAAGGATCTCATGTTATCTTACTATCCTAAGTAAAAAAATCGTGTTTCAATTCACATTGCTCCACACTCTTCACCATTGGTGTCCCTTGGCTGCCCCAAACCTTGGTAGCTTGAACCAGCGAGAGCTAGACATCCTTGAGGGTGCCTCCACACCCACTAGAGTCAACAAAGGGTTATGGGCCCACGTGCCTAGAGGGACCCTAGCTCTACAACGTTCACGCTACCACCGCGCGCCATGGCACCGACCGAGCAAGAGAGCATCGGCGTCTCCAAGTTCGACGGACTTGGCTTCCACCTTTGGAGGTGGGAGTTTGAGGTCTTCCTCGATGACAAGGGCCTGCTTGAGCTGGTCAAAGGTGAAGAAACTGCCCCTCTGGATACCGCGACGCTGGAGGAAGTGGAAGCGTACAAGAAGC
>SZWC01000550.1:336457-358763 GCA_023375785.1 Penium margaritaceum | reverse complement strand
GCAGTTTCATGGGCAAGCAGGAAGCAGGACTGCGTGGCGCTGTCCAGCACCGAAGCGGAGTACATCGCGCTCGCGGAAGCCGCAAAGGAGGCGCTGTGGCTGAGGCGGCTGCTAAAGGAGATCGGCGTACCGCAAAGGAAGCCGACGGTACTCAACGTTGACAACATGAGTGCCATCAGCCTGACCCAGAACCCAGTGCTGCACAGGAGGACCAAGCACATCGAGATCCGTCATCACTACGCGCGGGACTTGGTGGCGAAGGGAGATGCGGCTATTGTGTATTGTGGTACTAAGCGCATGCTCGCCGATGCCATGACCAAGGCACAGCCCAAGGACAGGTACGACCCGAGCTGCATGGAGCTCGGTCTGCGCTGTGAAGTTTAAAATGCTACAGGTTCCAAGGACAGGGCATCAAGGCTGCAGTGCAAGGGGGAGATTGTTGACATGGTGTGCCCCTTGCCATGAGTGCCGTTGAGTGTACTTCCTGGTTCGACCACTAAGGAGTGGTCGAACACCTGATCTGACTTTAGATTTAGATTCCTTGGCATTTGCCATGCAGGATCGAGCTTTGAATTGCTCGATTTGAGTGAGTATTCAAAAAGTTAGCCTAGCCCGAAAAACGGGTGTTGGGTGGGTGGAATCTGGTATCCGCCATAGGTGGCGGGATATTCCACCGCCAGGGATCCGAGTATGGTCTGTGAATATCAGTTCTCAACTAGCAAGTACAGCGACCTTCAATCAGTATCAGCACGGTGTGGCTACCATGCACAATGACCGACCAAAGTAGGAATATGTACTACCTTTGACCAAAAAAATCCACTGTGTGTGGTCAGCGTTGACAACTCATAATAGGAGTCACAAATGGTCAGAGGGGGAGACAATGGTTTGGGAACACCAGGTATCAACTAGAAAGCACAAGGACCTTCAATAAGTTGTGGCACGGTGTGGATACCATGCACGATGACCAACCAAAGTAGGCATATGTCACTGACCATAACCAAATAATGTCACTAAGTGTGGTAAACTCTGACAACTCATAAC
The DNA here is from genome assembly GCA_023375785.1 of Penium margaritaceum. NCBI lineage: Eukaryota > Viridiplantae > Streptophyta > Zygnematophyceae > Desmidiales > Peniaceae > Penium > Penium margaritaceum. Next base: position 357,722 of record SZWC01000550.1, on the reverse strand, counting down.
ACGATTCACAAGTGGTCTGGGTGGAAGATAATGGTTTGTGAATACTAGTTATTGACTAGCAAGTACAAATACCTTCAATAGGTAGTGGCACAGCGTGGCTACCATGCACTGTGACCAACCAAAGTATGCATGTCACTGACCATGACCAACGAATTTCACTTCATGTGGTCAGCCTTGATAACTCACAACAAGAGTCACTGAAAGTCAGAGGGGGGTAACAATGGTTTGGGAGCACTAGCTATCAACTAGAAAGCACAAAGACCTTCAATACATAGTGACATGGCGTGGTAACCACGTACAGTGACAAACCAAACTAGGCATATGTCACTAACCATGACCAAAGAATTTCACGGTGTGTTGTCAACGTTGAAAACTCATCACACGAGTCACAAATAGTCAGAGGGGGAAATAATGGACTGGGAACACTAGTTATCAACTAGCAAGTATGAAGAACTTCAACAAGTAGTGGCACGGTGTGCCTAGCGTGTACAGTGACCAACCAAATGATGAATACGTCACTGACTATGACGGAAGAAGTCCACTATGTGTGGTCAACATTGACAACTCATAACACGAGTCACGAATGGTCAGAGGGAGAAACAATGGGTTTAGAACCCTATGCATGGACTAGAAAGGACGAACACTTCAATATGTAGTGGCACGGTGTGGATACTATGCACACCAAACAACCAAACTAGGCATATGTCACAGACCATGACCAAAGAATTTCAATATGGGTGGTCAAAGTTCACCAACCAGAACACGAGTCACAAACGGTCTGAGGGGGAAACAATGGTCCGGGAACATCAGTTCTCAACTAGCATGTACAACTACCTTCAATCACTAGTAGCACGGTGTCGCTACCATGCACAATGACCGACCAGAGAAGGCATATGTACTGCCTTTGACCAAAGAATTCCGATGTGTATGGTCAACGTTGACAACTCATAATACGAGTCACAAATAGTCAGAGAGGGAAACAATTGTTTGGGAACACCAGGTATCAACTAGCAAGCACAATGACCTTCAGTACATTGTGGCACGGTGTGGAGACCATGCACGATGACCAACCATATGTCACTGACCATGACCAAAGAATATCACCATGTGTGGTAAACTTTGACAACTCACTATACGAGTCACAAATGGTCAGAGTGGAAGATAATGGTTCCTAAATACTAGTTATTGGCTAGAAAGTACAAATACAATCAATTTGCAGTGGCACAGTGTGGCTACAATGCACAGTGACCAACCAAAGTATGCATATGTCACTGACCATGACCACAGAATTTCACTTCATGTGGTCAATATTGATAACTCACAACACGAGTCACAGATATTCAAAGGGGATAACAATGGTTTGGGAACACTAGCTATCAAATAGAAAGCACAGAGACCTTCCATACGTAGTGACACGGCGTGGTAACCACGTACAGTGACAAACCAAAGTAGGCATATGTCACTAACCATGACCAAAAGAATGTCACAGTGTGTGGTCAACCTTGAAAACGCATAACACGAGTCACAAATGGTCAGAGGGGGAAACAATGGGTTGGGAACACTAGTTATCAGCTAGCAGGTACAAAGACCTTGAAGTGGCACGGTGTGGCTAGCGTGCACAGTGACCAACCAATGGTTGCATACGTCACTGACTATGACCGAAGAAGTCCACTATGTGTGGTCAACATTGACAACTCATAACACGAGTCACAAATGGTCAGAGGGAGAGACAATGGTTTGGGAACCCTATGTATGGACTAGAAAGGACAAAGAACTTCAATACGTAGTGGCATGGTGTGGCTACTATGCACACCAAAGAACCAAACTAGGCATATGTAACCGAGCATGATGAAAGGACTTTCAATATGGGTGGTCAACATTCACCAACCATAACACGAGTCACAAATGGTCAGAGGGGGAAACAATTGTCTGTGAATATCAGTTCTCAACTAGCACGTACAGCGACCTTCAGTCAGTATCAGCACGGTGTGGCTACCATGCACAATGACCGACCAAAGTAGGAATATGTACTACCTTTGACCAAAAAAATCCACTGTGTGTGGTCAGCGTTGACAACTCATAATAGGAGTCACAGATGGTCAGAGGGGGAGACAATGGTTTGGGAACACCAGGTAAAAACTAGCAAGCACAAGGACCTTCAATAAGTTGTGGCACGGTGTGGATACCATGCACGATGACCAACCAAAGTAGGCATATGTCACTGACCATAAACAAATAATAACACTAAGTATGGTAAACTCTGACAACTCATAACACGATTCACAAGTGGTCAGGGTGGAAGATAATGGTTTGTGAATACTAGTTATCGACTAGCAAGTACAAAAACCTTCAATAGGTAGTGGCACAGCGTGGCTACCATGCACAGTGACCAACCAAAGTATGCAGGTCACTGACCATGACCAACGAATTTCACTTCATGTGGTCAGCGTTGATAACTCACAACAAGAGTCACTAATAGTCAGAGGGGAGTAACAATGGTTTGGGAGCACTAGCTACCAACTAGAAAGCACAAAGACCTTCAATACGTAGTGACACGGTGTGGTAACCACGTACAGTGACAAACCAAACTAGACGTATGTCACTAACCATGACCAAAGAATTTTACGGTGTGTGGTCAACGTTGAAAACTCATCACACGAGTCACAAATAGTCAGAGGGGGAAATAATGGACTGGGAACACTAGTTATCAACTAGCAAGTATGAAGAACTTCAACAAGTAGTGGCACGGTGTGCCTAGCGTGCACAATGACCAACCAAATGATGAATACGCCACTGACTTTGACGGAAGAGGTCCACTATGTGTGGTCAACATTGACAACTCTTAGCACGAGTCACGAATGGTCAGAGGGAGAGACAATGGGTTTAGAACCCTATGCATGGACTAGAAAGGACGAATAACTTCAATACGTAGTAGCCTGTGCGGCTACTATGCACACCAAACAACCAAACTAGGCATATGTCACAGACCATGACCAAAGCATTTCAATATGGGTGGTCAAAGTTCACCAACCATAACACAAGTCACAAACGGTGAGAGGGGGAAACAATGGTCCGGGAATATCAGTTCTCAACAAGCAAGTACAAAAACCTTCAATCACTAGTAGCACGGTGTGGCTACCATGCACAATGACCGACCAAAGTAGGCATATGTACTGCCTTTGACCAATGAAATCCGCCGTGTGTGGTCAACGTTGACAACTCATAATACGAGTCACAAATAGTCAGAGGGGGACACAATTGTTTGGGAACACCAGGTATCAACTAGCAAGCACAATGACCTTCAATACGTTGTGGCACTGTGTGGATACCATGTACAATAACCAACCAAGGTATGCATGTGTCATTGACCACGACCAAATAATGTCACTAAGTGTAGTAAACTTTGACGACTCATAACACGAGTCACAAATGGTCAGGGTGGAAGATAATGGTTTGTGAATAATAGTTATCGACTAGCAAGTACAATTACCTTCAATATGTAGTGGCACAGTGTGGCTACAATGCACAGTGACCAACCAAAATATGCATATGTCACTGACCATGAACAAAGAATTTCACTTAATGTGGTCAACATTTACAACTCACATCATGAGACACAGATAGTCAGAGGGGGCTAGCAAAATTTTATGAACACTAGCTGTCAACAAGAAAGCACAAATACCTTCGATACGTAATGACACGGCGTCGTAACCATGTACCGTGACAAACAAAAGTAGGCATATGTCACAAACCAGGACCAAACGGATTTCACAGTGTGTGGTCAACGTTGAAAACTCATAACACGAGTCCCAAATGGTCAGTGGGGGAAACCATGGGTTGGGAACACTAGTTATCAACTAGCAAGTAGAAACATTTTCAACAAGTAGTGGCACGGTGTGGCTAGCGTGCACAGTGACAAACCAAAGGATGCACACGTCACTGACTATGACCGAAGAAGTCCACTTTGTATGGTCAATATTGACAACTCATAACACGAGTCACAAATGGTCAAAGGGAGAGACAATGGTTTGGGAGCCCTATGTATTGACTAGAAAGGACACAGAACTTCAATACGTAGTGGCACGGTGTGGCTACTATGCACACCAAAGAACCAAACTAGGCATATGTCACCGACCATGATGAAAGGACTTTCAATATGGGTGGTCAACATTCACCAACCATAACACGAGTCACAAACGGTCAGAGAGGGAAACAATGGTCTGTGAATATCAGTTCTAACCTAGCAAGTACAGCGATCTTCAATCAGTATAAGCACGGTGTGGCTACCATGCACAATGAACGACCAAAGTAGGCATATGTACTGCCTTTGACCAAAGAAATCCACTGTGTATGGTCAGCGTTGACAACTCATAGTAGGAGTCACAAATGGTCAGAGGGGGAGACAATGGTTTGGGAACACCAGGTATCAACTAGCAAGCACAAGGACCTTCAATAAGTTGTGGCACGGTGTGGATACCATGCACGATGACCAGCCAAAGTAGGCATATGTCACTTATCATGACCAAATAATGTCACTAAGTGTGGTAAACTTTGACAACTCATAACACGAGTCACAAATGGTCAGGGTGGAAGATAATGGTTCGTGAATACTAGTTATCCACTAGCAAGTACAAATACCTTCAATAAGTAGTGGCACAGTGTGGCTACCATGCACAGTGACCAACCAAAGTATGCATATGTCACTTGCCATGACCAACGTATTTCACTTCATGTGGTCAGCGTTGACAACTCACAACACGAGTCACAGATAGTTAAAGGGGGGTAACAATGGTTTGGGAACACTAGCTATTAACTAGAAAGCACAAATACCTTCAATATGTAGTGACACGGCGTGGTAACCATGTACAGTGACAAACCAAAGTAGGCATATGTCACTAACCATGACCAAACAAATTTCACAGTGTGTGGTCAATATTGAAAAATCTTAACACGAGTCACAAATGGTCAGAGGGGGAAACAATGGGTTGGGAACACTAGTTATGAACTAGCAAGTATTAAGAAGTTCAACAAGTAGTGGCACGGTTTGGCTAGCGTACACAGTGACCAACCAAAGGATGAATACGTCACTGACTATGACCGAAGAAATCCAGTTTGCGTGGTCAACATTGACAATTCATAACACGAGTCACAAATGGTCAGAGGGAGAGCCAATGGTTTGGGAACCCTATGCATGGACTAGAAAGGAAAAATAACTTCAATACGTAGTGGCACGGTGTGGCTACTATGCACACCAAACAACCAAACTAGGCATATGTCACAGAACATGACCAAAGCATTTCAATATGGGTGGTCAAAGTTCACCAACCATAACACGAGTCAAAAACGGTCAGAGGGGGAAACAATGGTCCGGGAATATCAGTTCTCAACTAGCAAGTACAAAAACCTTCAATCACTAGTAGCACGGTGTGGCTACCATGCACAATGACCGACCAAAGTAGGCATATGTACTGCCGTTGACCAATGAAATCCGCCGTGTGTGGTCAACGTTGACAACTCATAATACGAGTCACAAATAGTCAGAGGGGGACACAATTGTTTGGGAACACCAGGTATCAACTAGCAAGCACAATGACCTTCAATACGTTGTGGCACTGTGTGGATACCATGCACAATAACCAACCAAGGTATGCATGTGTCATTGACCACGACCAAATAATGTCACTAAGTGTAGTAAACTTTGACGACTCATAACACGAGTCACAAATGGTCCGGGTGGAAGATAATGGTTTGTAAATAATAGTTATCGACTAGCAAGTACAATTACCTTCAATATGTAGTGGCACAGTGTGGCTAGAATGCACAGTGACCAACCAAAATATGCATATGTCACTGACCATGAACAAAGAATTTCACTTCATGTGGTCAACATTTACAACTCACAACATGAGACACAGATAGTCAGAGGGGGCTAGCAATATTTTTGGAACACTAGCTGTCAACAAGAAAGCACAAATACCTTCGATACGTAATGACACGGCGTGGTAACGATGTACAGTGACAAACAAAAGTAGGCATATGTCACAAACCAGGACCAAACGGATTTCACAGTGTGTGGTCAACGTTGAAAACTCAAAACAGGAGTCCCAAATGGTCAGTGGGGAAAACCATGGGTTCGGAACACGAGTTATCAACTAGCAAGGAGAAACATTTTCAACAAGTAGTGGCACGGTGTGGCTATCGTGCACAGTGACCAACCAAAGGATGCACACGTCACTGACTATGAACGAAGAAGTCCACTTTGTATGGTCAATACTGACAACTCATAACACGAGTCACAAATGGTCAGAGGGAGAGAAAATGGTTTGGGAACCCTATGTATCGACTAGAAAGGACAAAGAGCCTCAATACGTAGTGGCACTGTGTGGCTACTATGAACACCAAAGAACCAAACTAGGCATATGTCACCGACCATGATGAAAGGACTTTCAATATGGGTGGTCAATATTCACCAACCATAACACGAGTCACAAACGGTCAGATGGGGAAACAATGGTCTGGGAATATCAGTTCTCAACTAGCAAGTGCAATGACCTTCAATATGTATAAGCACGGTGTGGCTACCATGCACAATGACCGACCAAAGTAGGCATATGTACTGCCTTTGACCAAAGAAATCCGCTGTGTGTGGTCAGCGTTGACAACTCATAATAGGAGTCACAAATGGTCAGAGGGGGAGACAATGGTTTGGGAACACCAGGTATCAACTAGAAAGCACAAGGACCTTCAATAAGTTGTGGTACGGTGTGGATACCATGCACGATGACCAGCCAAAGTAGGCATATGTTACTGACCATGACCAAATAATGTCACTAAGTGTGGTAAACTTTGACAACTCATAATACGAGTCACAAATGGTCATGGTGGAAGATAATGGTTTGTGAATACCAGTTATCCACTAGCAAGTACAAATACCTTCAATATGTAGTGACACGGCGTGGTAACCATGTACAGTGACAAACCAAAGTAGGCATATGTCACTAACCATGACCAACGAAGTTCACTTCATGTGGTCAGTGTTGACAACTCACAACACGAGTCACAGATAGTCAAAGGGGGGTAACAATGGTTTGGGAACACTAGCTATTAACTAGAAAGCACAAATACCTTTAATATGTATTGACACGGCGTGGTTACCATGTACAGTGACAAACCAAAGAAGGCATATGTCACTAGCCATGACCAAACGAATTTCACAGTGTGTGGTCAGTATTGAAAACTCTTAACACGAGTCGCAAATGGTCAGAGGGGGAAACAATGGGTTGGGAACACTAGTTATCAACTAGCAAGTATGAAGAACTTCAACAAGTAGTGGCACGGTTTGGCTAGCATGCACAGTGACCAACAAAAGGATGAATACGTCACTGAATATGACCGAAGAAATCCAGTATGCGTGGTCAATATTGACAACTCATAAAACTAGTCACAACTGGTCAGAGGGAGAGACAATGGTTTGGGAACCCTATGCATGGACTAGAAAGGACAAGTATCTTCAATACATAGTGGCACGGTGTGGCTACTATGCACACCAAACAAACAAACTAGGCATATGTCACTGACCATGACCAAAGAATTTCAATATCGGTGGTCAACGTTCACCAACCATAACATGAGTCACAAACGGTCAGAGGGGGGAACAAAGGTCCGGGAATATCAGTTCTCAACTAGCAAGTACAACGCCCTTCAATGAGGAGTAGCATGGTGTGGCTACTATGCACAATGACTAACCCAAGTAGGCATATGTACTGCCTTTGACCAAAGAAATCCGCCGTGTGTGGTCAACGTTGACAACTCATAATACGATTCACAAATAGTCAGAAGGGGACACAATTGATTTGGAACACAAGGTATCAACTAGCACGCACAATGACCTTCAATACGTTGTGGCACGGTGTGGATACCATGCACGATGACCAACCAAGGTATGCATATGTCACTGACCATGACCAAAGAATGTCACCATGTGTGGTAAATTTTGACAGCTCATAACACGAGTCACAAATGGTGAGAGTGGAAGATAATGGTTTCAAAATACTAGTTATCAACTAGCAAATACCTTCAATATGTAGTGGCACAGTGTGGCTACAATGCACATTGACCAACCAAAGTATGCATATGTCACTGACCATGACGAAAGAAATTCACTTCATGTGGTCAATGTTGACAACTCACAACACGAGCCAGAGATATTCAGAGGGGGCTAACAATGGTTTGGGAACATTAGCTGTCAAAAAGAAAGCACAAATACCTTTGATACGTAATGACACGGCGTGGTAACCATGTACAGTGACAAACCAAAGTAGGCATATGTCACAAACCATGACCAAAAGAATATCACAGTGTGTGGTCAACGTTGAAAACCCATAACACGAATCGCAAATGGTCAGAGGGGGAAACAATTGGTTGGGAACAATAGTTATCAAGTAGCAAGTACAACGACCTTCAACAAGCAGTGGCACGGTGTGGCTAGCGTGCGCAGTGACCAACCAAAGGATGCATACGTCACTGACTATGACCGAAGAAGTCCACTATGTGTGGTCAACATTGACAACTCATCACACGAGTCACAAATGGTCCGAGGGAGAGACAATGGTTTGGGAACCCTACGTATCGAATAGAAAGGACAAAGAACTTCAATACGTAGTGGCACGGTGTGGCTACTATGCACACCAAACAACCACACTAGGCATATGTCACTGACCATGACCAGAGAATTTCAATATGTGGTCAACGTTGACCAACCATAACACGTGTCACAAACGGTCATAGGGGGAAACAATGGTCTGGGAATATCAGTTCTCAACTAGCAAGTACAGTGACCTTCAATCAGTATAAGCACGGTATGGCTACCATGCACAATGACCGACCAAAGCAGGCATATGTACTGCATTTGACCAAAGAAATCCGCTGTGTGTGGTCACCGTTGACAGCTCATAATAGGAGTCACAAATGAACAGAGGGGGAGACAATGGTTTGGGACCACCAGGTATCAACTAGCAACCACAAGGACCTTCAACAAGTTGTGGCACGGTGTGAATACCATGCACGATGACCAGCCAAAGTAGGCATATGTCACTGACCATGACCAAATAATGCCACTAAGTGTGGTAAACTTTGACAACTCATAACACGAGTCACAAATGGTCAGGGTGGAAGATAATGGTTTGTGAATACTAGTTATCCACTAGCAAGTACAAATACCTTCAACATGTAGTGGCACAGCGTGGCTACCATGCACAGTGACCAACCAAAGTATGCATATGTCACTGGCCATGACCAACGAATTTCACTTCATGTGGTCATCGTTGACAACTCACAACACGAATCACAGATAGTCAAAGGGGGCGGGGGGAACAATGGTTTGGGAACACTAGCTATTAACTAGAAAGCAAAAATACCTTTAATATGCAGTGACACGGCGTGGTAATCATGTACAGTGACAAACCAAAGTAGGCATATGACAATAACCATGACCAAACGAATTTCACAGTGTGTGGTCAATATTAAAAACTCTTCACACGAGTCACAAATGGTCAGAGGGGGAAACAAAGGGTTGGGAACACTAGTTACCAACTAGCAAGTATGAAGACCTTCAACAAGTAGTGGCTCGGTTTGGTTAGCGTGCACAGTGACCAACCAAAGGATGAATACGTCACTGACTATGACCGAAGAAATCCAGTATGCGTGGTCAACATTGACAACTCATAACACGAGTCACAAATGGTCCGAGGGAGAGACAATGGTTTGGGAACCCTAGGCATGGACTAGAAAAGACAAATAACTTCAATACGTAGTGGCACGGTGTGGCTACTATGCACACCAAACAAACAAACTAGGCATATGTCACTGACCATGACCAAAGAATGTCACCATGTGTGATAAATTTTGACAGCGCATAACACGAGTCACAAATGGTGAGAGTGGAAGATAATGGTTTCAAAATACTAGTTATCGACTAGCAAGTACAAATACCTTCAATATGTAGTGGCACAGTGTGGCTACAATGCACAGTGACCAACCAAAGTATGCATATGTCACTAACCATGACCAAAGAAATTAACTTCTTGTGGTCAATGTTGACAACTCACAACACGAGTCACAGATATTCAAAGGGGGCTAACAATGGGTTGGGAACACTTGGTGCCAACAAGAAAGCACAAAGAACTTCGATATGTAATGACACGGCGTGCTAACCATGTACAGTGACAAACCAAAGTAGGCATATGTCACAAACCATGACCAAACGGATTTCACAGTGTGTGGTCAACGTTGAAAACTCATAACACGAGTCACAAATGGTCAGTGGGAGAAACCATGGGTTGGGGACACTAGATATCAACTAGCAAGTAGACAGATTTTCAACAAGTAGTGGCACGGTGTGGCTAGCGTGCACAGTGACCAACCAGAGGATGCACACGTCACTCATTATGTCCGAAGAAGTCCACTATGTATGGTCAACATTGACAACTCATAACACGAGTCACAAATGGTCACATGGAGAGACGATGGTTTGGGAACCCTATGTATCGACTAGAAAGGACAAAGAACTTCAATGTGTAGTGGCACGGTGTGGCTACTATGCACACCAAAGAACCAAACCAGGCATATGTCACCGACCATGATGAAAGAATTTCAATATGGGTGGTCAACATTCACCAACCATAACACGAGTCACAAACGGTCAGAGGGGGAAACAATGGTCTGTGAATATCAGTTCCCAACTAGCAAGTACAGCGACCTTCAATCAGTATGAGCACGGTGTGGCTACCATGCACAATGACCGACCAAAGTAGGAATATGTACTACCTTTCACCAATGAAATCCGCTGTGTCTGTTCAGCGTTGACAACTCATAATAGGAGTCACAAATGGTCAGAGGGGGAGACAATGGTTTGGGAACACCAGGTATCAACTAGCAAGCACAAGGACCTTCAATAAGTTGTGGCACGGTGTGGATACCATGCAGGATGACCAACCAAAGTAGGCATATGTCACTGACCATGACCAAATAATGTCACTAAGTGTGGTAAACTCTGACAACTCATAACACGAGTCACAAATGGTCAAGATGGAAGATAATGGTTTGTGAATACTAGTTATCGACTAGCAAGTACAAATACCTTCAATATGTAGTGGCACAGCGTGACTACCACACACAATGACCAACCAAAGTATGCATATGTCACTGACCATGACCAACGAATTTCACTTCATGTGGTCAGCGTTGACAACTCACAACACGAGTCACTGATAGTCAGAGGGGGGTAACAATCGTTTGGGAACACTAGCTATCAACTAGAAAGCACAAAGACCTCCAGTACGTAGTGACAAGGCGTGGTAACCATGTACAGTGACAAACCAAACTAGGCATATGTCACTAACCATGCTGAAAGAATTTCACGGTGTGTGGTCAACGTTGAAGACTCATCACATGAGTCACAAATGGTCAGAGGGGGAAACAATGGGCTGGGAACACTAGTTATCAACTAGCAAGTATGAAGAACTTCAACAAGTAGTGGCATGGTGTGGCTAGCGTGCACAGTGACCAACCAAAGAATGAATACGTCACTGACTATGACCGAAGAAATCCACTATGCGTGGTTTATATTGACATCTCATAACACGAGTCACAAATGGTCAGAGGGAGAGAAAATGGGTTGGGAACCCCATGCATGGACTAGAAAGGACAAATAACTTCAATACATAGTGGCACGGTGTGGCTACTATGCACACCAAACAACCAAACTAGGCATATGTCACTGACCATGACCAAAGAATTTCAATATGGGTGGTCAACGTTCACCAACCATACCACGAGTCACAAACGGCCAGAGGGGGAAACAATGGTCCGGGGAATATTTGTTCTCAACTAGCAAGTACAACGACCTTCAATCAGTAGTAGCACGGTGTGGCTATGATGCACACTGCACGACCAGAGTAGGCATATGTACTGCCTTTGACCAAAGAAATCCGATATATATGGTCAACGTTGACAACTCACAACACGAGTCACTGATAGTCAGATGGGGGTAACAATGGTTTGGGAACACTAGCTATGAACTAGAAAGCACAAAGACCTCGAGTACGTAGTGACACGGCGTGGTAACCATGTACAGTGACAAACCAAACTAGGCATATGTCATAAACCATGCCCAAAGAATTTCACGGTGTGTGGTCAACGTTGAAAACTCATCACACGAGTCACAAATGGTCAGAGGGGGAAACAATGGGCTGGGAACACTAGTTATCAACTAGCAAGTATGAAGAACTTTTACAAGTAGTGGCACGGTTTGGTTAGCGTGCACAGTGACCAACCAAAGGATGAATACGTCACTGACTATGACCGAAGAAATCCAGTATGTGTGGTCAACATTGACAACTCATAACACGAGTCATAAATGGTCTGAGGGAGAGACAATGGTTTGGGAACCCTATGCATGGTCTAGAAAGGACAAATAACTTCAATACGTAGTGGCACGGTGTGGCTACTATGCACACCAAACAAACAAACTAGGCATGTATCACTGAGCATGACCAAAGAATTTCAATATGGCTGGTCAACATTCACTAACCATAACACGAGTCACAAACGGTCAGAGGGGGAAACAATGGTCCGGGAATATCATTTCTCAACTAGCAAGTACAACGCCCTTCAATCAGTAGTAGCACGGTGTGGCTACCATGCACAATGACCGACCAAAGTAGGCATATGTACTGCCTTTGACCAAAGAATTCCGCCGTGTGTGGTCAACGTTGACAACTCATAATACGAGCCACAAATAGTCAGAGGGGGACACAATTGTTTGGGAACACCAGGTATCAACTAGCAAGCACAATGACTTTCAATATGCTGTGGCACGGTGTGGATACCATGCACGATGACCAACCAAGGTATGCATATGTCACTGACCATGACCAAAGAATGTCACCATGTGTGGTAAATTTTGACAGCCCATAACACGAGTCACAAATGGTGAGAGTGGAAGATAATGGTTTCAAAATACTAGTTATCGACTAGCAAGTACAAATACCTTCAATATGTAGTGGCACAGTGTGGCTACAATGCACAGTGACCAACCAAAGTATGCATATGTCACTGACCATGACCAAAGAAATTNCGACCAGAGTAGGCATATGTACTGCCTTTGACCAAAGAAATCCGATATATATGGTCAACGTTGACAACTCACAACATGAGTCACTGATAGTCAGATGGGGGTAGCAATGGTTTGGGAACACTAGCTATGAACTAGAAAGCACAAAGACCTCCAGTACGTAGTGACACGGCATGGTAACCATGTACAGTGACAAACCAAACTAGGCATATGTCATTAACCATGCCCAAAGTATTTCACGGTGTGTGGTCAACGTTGAAAACTCATCACACGAGTCACAAATGGTCAGAGGGGGAAACAATGGGCTGGGAACACTAGTTATCAACTAGCAAGTATGAAGAAGTTTTACAAGTAGTGGCACAGTTTGGTTAGCGTGCACAGTGACCAACCAAAGGATGAATACGTCACTGACTATGACCGAAGAAATCCAGTATGCGTGGTCGACATTGACAACTCATAACACGAGTCATAAATGGTCTGAGGGAGAGACAATGGTTTGGGAACCCTATGCATGGTCTAGAAAGGACAAATAACTTCAATAGGTAGTGGCACGGCGTGGCTACTATGCACACCAAACAAACAAACTAGGCATGTATCACTGAGCATGACCAAAGAATTTCAATATGGCTGGTCAACATTCACTAACCATAACACGAGTCACAAACGGTCAGAGGGGGAAACAATGGTCCGGGAATATCATTTCTCAACTAGCAAGTACAACGCCCTCAATCAGTAGTAGCACGGTGTGGCTACCATGCACAATGACCGACCAAAGTAGGCATATGTACTGCATTTGGCCAAAGAATTCCGCCGTGTGTGGTCAACGTTGATAACTCATAATACGAGCCACAAATAGTCAGAGGGGGACACAATTGTTTGGGAACACCAGGTATCAACTAGCAAGCACAATGACTTTCAATACGCTGTGGCACGGTGTGGATACCATGCGCGATGACCAACCAAGGTATGTATATGTCACTGACCATGACCAAAGAATGTCACCATGTGTAGTAAATTTTGACAGCCCATAACACGAGTCACAAATGGTGAGAGTGGAAGATAATGGTTTCAAAATACTAGTTATCGACTAGCAAGTACAAATACCTTCAATATGTAGTGGCACAGTGTGGTTACAATGCACAGTGACAAACCAAAGTGTGCATATGTCACTGACCATGACCAAAGAAATTAACTTCATTTGGTCAATGTTGACAACTCACAACACGAGTCACAGATATTCAGAGGGGGCTAACAATGGGTTGGGTACACTAGCTGTCAACAACAAAGCACAAAGACCTTCGATACGTAATGACACGGCGTGGTATCCATGTACAGTGACAAACCAAAGTAGGCATTTGTCACAAACCATGACCAAACGGATTTCACAGTGTGTGGTCAACGTTGAAAACTCATAACACGAGTCACAAATGGTCAGTGGGGGAAACCCTGGGTTGGGAAAACTACTTATCAACTAGCAAGTAGAAATATTTTCAAAAAGTAGTGGCACGGTGTGGCTAGCGTGCACAGTGACCAACCAAAGGATGCACACGTCACTGAATATGACCGAAGAAGTCCACTATGTATGGTCAACATTGACAACTCATAACACGAGTCACAAATGGTCAGAGGGAGAGACAATGGTTTGGGAACCCTATGTATTGACTAGAAAGGACAAAGAACTTCAATGCGTAGTGGCACGGTGTGGCTCCTATGCACACCAAAGAACCAAACTAGGCATATGTCACCGACCATGATGAAAGAATTTCAATATGGGTGGTCAACATTCACCAACCATAACACGAGTCACAAACGGTCAGAGGGGGAATCAATGGTCTGTGAATATCAGTTCTCAACTAGCAAGTACAGCGACCTTCAATCAGTATAAGTACGGCGTGGCTACCATGCACAATGACCGACCAAAGGAGGAATATCTACTACATTTGACGAAAGTCATCGGCTGTGTGTGGTCAGCATTGACAACTCATAATTGGAGTCACAAATGGTCAGAGGGGGAGACAATGGTTTGGGAACACCAGGTATCAACTAGCAAGCACAAGGACCTTCAATAAGTTGTGGCACGGTGTGGATACCATGCATGATGACCAACCAAAGTAGGCATATGTCACTGACCATGACCAAATAATGTCACTAAGTGTGGTAAACTCTGACAACTTATAACACGAGTCACAAATGGTCAGGGTGGAAGATAATGGTTTGTGAATACTAGTTATTGACTAGCAATTACAAATACCTTCAATATGGAGTGGCACAGCGTGGCTACCATGCATAGTGACGAACCAAAGTATGCATATGTCACTGACCATGACCAACAAATTTCACTTCATGTGGTCAGCATTGACAAGTCACAACACGAGTCACTGATAGTCAGAGGGGGGTAACAATGGATTGGAAATACTACCTACCAACTAGAAAGCACAAAGACCTTCAATACATAGTGAAATGGCGTGGTACCCACGTACACTGACAAACCAAAGTAGGCATATGTTACTAACCATGGCCAACGAATTTCACGGTGTGTGGTCAACGTTGAAAACTCATCACACGAGTCACAAATGGTCAGAGGGGGAAACAATGGGCTGGGAACACTAGTTATGAACTAGCAAGTATGAAGAACTTCAACAAGTAGTGGCACGGTTTGGCAAGCGTGCACAGTGACCAAGCAAAGGATGAATACGTCACTGACTATGACGGAAGAAGTCCACTATGTGTGGTCAACATTGACAACTCATAACACGAGTCACGAATGGTCAGAGCTAGATAAAATGGGTTGGGAACCCTATGCATGGACTAGAAAGGGCGAATAACTTCAATACGTAGTGGCACGGTGTGGCTACTATGCACACCAAACAACCAAACCAGGCATATCTCACTGACCATGACCAAAGAAGTTCAATATGGGTGGTCAACATTCACCAACCATAACACGAGTCAGAAACGTTCAGAGGGGGAAACAATGGTCCGGGAATATCAGTTCTCAACTAGCAAGTACAACGACCTTCAATCAGTAGTAGCACGGTGTGGCTACCATGCACAATGCCCGACCAGAGTAGGCATATGTACGGCCTTTGACCAAAGAAATCCGATGTATATGGTCAACGTTGACAACTCATAATACGAGTCACAAATCGTCAGAGGGGGAAACAATTGTTTGGGAATACCAGGTATCAACTAGCAAGCACAATGACCTTCAGTACGTTGTGGAACGGTGTGGAGACCATGCACGATGACCAACCATATGTCACTGACCATGACCAAAGAATGTCACCATGTGTGGTAAACTTTGACAACTCACTACACGAGTCACAAATCGTCAGAGTGGAAGATAATGGTTCCTAAAGACTAGTTGTCGGCTAGCAAGAACAAATACATTCAATATGCAGTGGCATAGTGTGGTACAATGCACAGTGACCAACCAAAGTATGCATATGTCACTGACCATGACCAAAGAATTTCACTTCATGTGGTCAATATTGACAACTCACAACACGAGTAACATATACTCAAAGGGGGTAACAATGGTTTGGGAATACTAGCTATGAACTAAAAAGCACAGAGACCTTCAGTACGTAGTGACACGGTGTGGTAACCACGTACAGTGACAAACCAAAGTAGGCATATGTCACTAACAATGACCAAAAGAATTTCACAGTGTGTGGTCAATGTTGAAAACGCATAACACGAGTCACAAATGGTCAGAGGGAGAAAAAATGGGTTGGGAACACTAGTTGTCAGCTAGCAGGTACAAAGACCTTCAACAAGCAGTGGCACGGTGTGCCTAGCGTGCACAGTGACCAACCAAATGATGCATACGTCACTGACTATGACCGAAGAGGTCCACTATGTGTGAACAACATTGAAAACTCATAACACGAGTCACAAATGGTCAGAGGGAGAGACAATGGTTTGGGAATCCTACGCATCGACTAGAAAGGGCAAAGAACCTCAATACGTAGTGGCATGGTGTGGCTACTATGCACACAAAACAACCAAACTAGGCAAGTGTCACTGACCATGAGCAGAAAATTTCAATATGGGTGGTCAACGTTGACCAACCATAACACGTGTCACAAACGGTCAGAGGGGGAAACAATGGTCTGGGAATATCAGTTCTCAACTAGCAAGTACAGTGACCTTCAATCAGCATAAGCACGGTGTGGCTACAATGCACAATGACCGACCAAAGTAGGCATATGTACTGCCTTTGACCAAAGAAATCCGCTGTGTGTTGTCAGCGTTGACAACTCATAATAGGAGTCATAAATGGTCAGAGGGGGAGACAATGGTTTGGGGACACCAGGTATCAACTAGCAAGGACAAGGACCGTCAATAAGTTGTCGCAGGGTGTGGATACCATGCACGATGACCAGCCAAAGTATGCATATGTCACTAACCATGACCAAATAATGTCACTAAGTGTGGTAAACTTTGACAACTCATAACACAAGTCACAAATCGTCAGGGTGGAAGATAATGGTTTGTGAATACTAGTTATCCGCTAGAAAGTACAAATACCTTCAATATGTAGTGGCACAGCGTGGCTACCATGCACAGTGACCAACCAAAGCATGGATATGTCACTTGCCATGACCAACAAATTTCACTTCATGTGGTCAGCGTTGACAACTCACAACACGAGTCACAGATAGTCAAAGGGGGATAACAATGGTTTGGGAACACTACCTATTAACTAGAAATCACAAATACCTTTAATATGTAGTGACACGGTGTGGCTACAATGCACAGTGACCAACCAAAGCATGCATATTTCACTGACCATGACCAAAGAAGTTCACTTCATATGGTCAATCTTGACAACTCACAACACGAGTCACAGATATTCGGAGGGGGCTAACAATGGTTTGGGAAAACTAGCTATCAACTAGAAAGCACAAAGACCTTCAGTACATAGTGACACGGCGTGGTAACCACGTACAGTGACAAACCAAACTAGGCATATGTAACTAACCATGACCAAATAGATTTCACAGTGTGTGGTCAACGTTGAAAACTCATAACACGAGTCACAAATGGTCAGTGGGGGAAACCATGGGTTGGGAACACTAGTTATCAGCTAGCAGGTACAAAGACCTTCAAAAAGCATTGGCACGGTGTGGCTAGCGAGCACAGTGACCAACCAAAGGATGCATACGTCACTGACTATGACCGAAGAATTCCACTATGTGTGGTCAACATAGACAACTCATAACACGAGTCACAAATGTTCCGAGGGAGAGACAATGGTTTGGGAACCCTACGTATGGACTAGAAAGGACAATGAACTTCAATACGTAGTGGCACGGTGTGGCTACTATGCACATCAAACAACCAAACTAGGCAAGTGTCACTGACCATGACCAGAAAAGTTCAATATGGGTGGTCAACGTTGACCAACCATAACAAGTGTCACAAACGGTCAGAGGGGGAAAAAGATGGTCTGGGAATATCAGTTCTCAACTAGCAAGTACAGTGACCTTCAATCAGTATAAGCACCGTGTGGCTACCATGCACAATGGCCGACCAAAGTAGGCATATGTACTGCCTTTGACCAAAGAAATCCGCTGTGTGTGGTCAACGTTGACAACTCATAATAGGAGTCACAAATGGTCAAAGGGGGAGACAATGGTTTGGAAACACCAGGTATCAACTACCAAGCACAAGGACCTTCCATAAGTTGTGGCACGGTGTGGATACCATGCACGATGACCAGCCAAAGTAGGCATATGTCACTGACCATGACCAAATAATTTCACTAGGTGTGGTAAACGTTGACAACTTATAACACGAGTCACAAATGGTCAGGGTGGAAGATAATGGTTTGTGAATACTAGTTATCCACTAGCAAGTACAAATACCTTCAATATGTAGTGGCACAGCGTGGCTACCATGCACAGTGACCAACCAAAGTAGGCATATGTCACTAACCACGACCAAACGAATTTCACAGTGTGTGGTCAATATTGCGAACTCTTAACACGAGTCTCAAATTGCCAGAGGGGGAAACAATGGTCGGTGAATATCAGTTCTCAACTAGCAAGTACAGCGACCTTCAATCAGTATAAGCACGGTGTGGCTACTATGCACACCAAAGAACCAAACCAGGCATATGTCACCGACCATGATGAAAGAATTTCAATATGGGTGGTCAACGTTCACCAACCATAACACGAGTCACAAATGGTCAGGGTGGAAGATAATGCTTTGTGAATACTAGTTATCCACTAGCAAGTACAAATACCTTCAATATGTAGTGGCACAGCGTGGCTACCATGCACAGTGACCAACCAAAGTATGCATATGTCACTGGCCATGACCAACGAATTTCACTTCATGTGGTCAGCATTGACAACTCACAACACGAGTCACAGATAGTCAAAGGGGGGTAACAATGGTTTGGGAACACTATATATTAACTAGAAAGCACAAATACCTTTAATTGGTAGTGACACGGCATGGTAACCATGTACAGTGACAAACCAAAGTAGGCATATGTCACTAACCACGACCAAACGAATTTCACAGTGTGTGGTCAATATTGCGAACTCTTAACACGAGTCTCAAATTGCCAGAGGGGGAAACAATGGGTTGGGAACACTAGTTATCAACTATCAAGTATGAAGAACTTCAACAAGTAGTTGCACGGTTTGGCTAGCGTGCACGGTGACCAACCAAAGGATGAATACGTCACTGACTATGACCGAAGAGATCCAGTATGCGTGGTCAACATTAACAACTCATAACACGAGTCACAAATGGTCAGAGGGAGAGCAAATGGTTTGGGAACCCTATGCATGGACTAGAAAGGACAAATAACTTCAATACGTAGTGGCATGGTGTGGCTACTATGCACAGCAAACAAACAAACTGGGCATATGTCACTGACCATGACCAAATAATTTCAATATGGGTGGTCAACGTTCACCAACCATAACACGAGTCACAAACGGTCAGAGGGGGCAACAATGGTCCGGGAATATCAGTTCTCAACTAACAAGTACAACGCCCTTCAATCAGTAGTAACACGGTGTGGCTACCATGCACAATGACCGACCAAAGTAGGCATATGTACTGCCTTTGACCAAAGAAATCCGCCGTGTGTGGTCAACGTTGACAACTCATAATACGAGTCACAAATAGTCTGAGGGGGACACAATTGTCTCGGAAAACCAGGTATCAACTAGCAAGCACAATGACCTTCAATAAGTTGTGGCACGGTGTGGATACCATGCACGATGACCAACCAAAGTAGGCATATGTCACTGACCATGACCAAATAATGTCACTAAGTGTGGTTAACTCTGACAACTCATAACACGAGTCACAAATGGTCAGGGTGGAAGATAATGGTTTGTGAATACTAGTTATCGACTAGCAAGTACAAATACCTTCAATATGTAGTGGCACAGCGTGGCTACCATGCACAGTGACCAACCAAAGTATGCATATGTCACTGACCATGACCAACGAATTTCACTTCATGTGGTCAGCGTTGACAACTCACAACACGAGTTCCTGATAGTCAGAGGGGGGTAACAATGGTTTGGGAACACTAGCTATCAACTAGAAAGCACAAAGACCTTCAATGCGTAGTGACACGGCATGGTAACCTTGTACAGTGACAAACCAAACTAGGCATATGTAACTGATCATGACCAAAGAGATTTCACAGTGTGTGGTCAACGTTGAAAACTCAAAACACGAGTCACAAATGGTCAGTGGGGGAAACCATGGGTTGGGAACACTAGTTATACACTAGCAAGTAGAAAGATTTTCAACAAGTAGTGGCACGGTGTGGCTAGTGTGCACAGTGACCAGCCAGAGGATGCACACGTCACTCAATGTGACCGAAGAAGTCCACTATGTATGGTCAACATTGACAACTCATAACACGAGTCACAAATGGTCAGAGAGATAGACAATGGTTTGGGAACCCTATGTATTGACTAGAAAGGACAAAGGACTTCAGTGCGTAGTGGCACGGTGTGGCTACTATGCACACCAAACAACCAAACTAGGCATACGTCACCGACCATGATGAAAGAATTTCAATATGGGTGGTCAACATTCACCAACCATAACACGAGTCACAAACGGTCAGAGGGGGAAACAATGGTC
>SZWC01000550.1:296454-314066 GCA_023375785.1 Penium margaritaceum | reverse complement strand
CATAACACGAGTCACAAATGGTCAGAGGGGGAAACAATGGGTTGGGAACACTAGTTATCAGCTAGCAGGTACAAAGACCTTCAACAAGCAGTGGCACGGTGTGGCTAGCGTGCACAGTGACCAACCAAAGGATGCATACGTCACAGACTATGACCAAAGAAGTCCACTATGTGTGGTCAACATTGACAACTCATAACATGAGTCACAAATGGTCCGAAGGAGAGACAATGGTTTGGGAACCCTACGTATCGACTAGAAAGGACAAAGAACTTCAATACGTAGTGGCACGGTGTGGCTACTATGCACACCAAACAACCAAACTAGGCAAGTGTCACTGACCATGAGCAGAAAATTTCAATATGGGTGGTCAACGTTTACCAACCATAACACGTGTCACAAGCGGTCAGAGGGGGAAACAATGGTCTGGGAATATCAGTTCTCAACTAGCAAGTACAATGACCTTCAATCAGCATAAACACGGTGTGGCTACCATGCACAATGACCGACCAAAGTAGGCATATGTACTGCCTTTGACCAAAGAAATCCGCTATGTGTGGTCAGCGTTGACAACTCGTAATAGGAGTCACAAATGGTCAGAGGGGGAGACAATGGTTTGGGAACACCAGGTATCAACTAGCAAGCACAAGGACCTTCAACATGTTGTGGCACGGTGTGGATACCATGCACGATGACCAGCCAAAGTATGCATATGTCACTGGCCATGACCAAATAATGTCACTAAGTGTGGTAAACTTTGACAACTCATAACACGAGTCACAAATGGTCAGGGTGGAAGATAATGGTTTGTGAATACTAGGTATCCACTAGCAAGTACAAATACCTTCAATATGTAGTGGCACAGCGTGGCTACCATGCACAGTGACCAACCAAAGTATGCATATGTCAGTGGCGATGACCAACGAATTTCCCTTCATGTGGTCAGCGTTGACAACTCACAACACGAGTCACAGATAGTCAAAGGGGGGTAACAATGGTTTGGGAACACTAGCTATTAACTAGAGAGCACAAATACCTTTAATATGTAGTGACACGGTGTGGTAACCATGTACAGTGACAAACCCAAGTAGGCATATGTCACTAACCATGACCAAACAAATTTCACAGTGTGTGGTCAATATTGAAAACTCTTAACACGAGTCACAAATGGTCAGAGGGGGAAACAATGGGTTGGGAACACTAGTTATCAACTAGCAAGTATGAAGAACTTTTACAAGTAGTGGCACGGTTTGGTTAGCGTACACAGTGACCAACCAAAGGATGAATACGTCACTGACTATTACCGAAGAAATCCAGTATGCGTGGTCAACATTGACAACTCATAACACGAGTCACAAATGGTCAGAGGAAGAGACAATGGTTTGGGAACCCTATGCATGGACTAGAAAGGACAAATAACTTCAATACATAGTGGCACGGTGTGGCTACTATGCACACCAAACAAACAAACTAGGCATATGTCACTGACCATGACCAAAGAATTTCAATATGGCTGGTCATCATTCTCCAACCATAACACGAGTCACAAATGGTCAGATGGGGAAACAATGGTCCGGGAATATCATTTCTCAACTAGCAAGTACAACGCCCTTCAATCAGTAGTAGCACGGTGTGGCTACCATGCACAATGACCGACCAAAGTAGGCATATGTAGTGCCTTTGACCAAAGAAATCCGCCGTGTGTGGTCAACGTTGAAAACTCATAATACGAGCCACAAATAGTCAGAGGGGGACACAATTGTTTGGGAACACCAGGTATCAACTAGCAGACATAGTGGACTTCTTCGGTCATAGTCTGTGACGTATGCATCCTTTGGTGGATCACTGTGCACGCTAGCCACACCGTGCCACTGCTTGTTGAAGGTCTTTGTACCTGCTAGCTGATATCTAGTGTTCCCAACCCATTGTTTCCCCCTCTGATCATTTGTGACTCATGTTATGCATTTTCAACGTTGACCACACAGTGTAAAATTCTTTTGGTCATGGGTAGTGACATATGCCTACTTTAGTTTGTCACTGTACGTGGTTACCACGCCGTGTCACTACGTATCGAAGGTCTATGTGCTTTCTAGTTGATAGCTAGTATTCCCAAACCATTGTTTCCCCCTTTGAATATCTGTGACTCGTGTTGTGAGTTGTCAACATTGACCACATGAAGTTAAAGTCTTTTGTCATGGTCAGTGCCATATGCATACTTTGGTTGGTCACTGTGCATTGTACCACACTGTGCCACTGCATATTGAATGTATTTGTACTTGCTAGCCGATAACTAGTATTTAGGAACCATTATCTTCCACTGTGGCCATTTGTGACTCGTGTAGTGAGTTGTCAAAGTTTACCACACATGGTGAAATTATTTGGTCATGGTCAGTGACATATGGTTGTCATCGTGGATGGTCTCCACACCGTACCACAACGTACTGAATGTCATTGTGCTTGCAAGTTGATACCAGGTGTTCCCAAAGAATTGTTTAACCCTCTGACTATTTGTGACTCGTATTATGAGTTGTCAACGTTGACCATATATATCGGATTTCTTTGGTCAAAGGCAGTACATATGCCTACTCTGGTCGGGCATTGTGCATGGTAGCCACACCGTGCTACTACTGATTGAAGGTCAATGTACTTGCTAGTTGAGAACTGATATTCCCGGACCATGTTTTCCCCCTCTGACCGTTTGTGACTCGTGTTATGGTTGGTGAACGTTGACCACCCATATTGAAATTCTTTGGTCATGGTCAGTGACATATGCCTAGTTTGGTTGTTTGGTGTGCATAGTAGCTACATCGTGCCACTACGTATTGAAGTTATTTTTCCTTTTTAGTCCATGCCGAGGGATCCCAACCCGTGTTCTCTCCCTATGACCATTCGTGACTCGTGTTATGAGTTGTCAATGTTGACCACACATAGTGGACTTCTTCCGTCATAGTCAGTGACGAATTCATCCTTTGGTTGGTCACTGTGCACACTAGCCACACCGTGCCACTACTTGTTTAAGTTCTTCATACTTGCTAGTTGATAACTAGTGTTCCCAGCCCATTGTTTCCCCCTCTGAGCATTTGTGACTCGTGTGATGAGTTTTCAACGTTGAGCACACACCGTGAAATTCTTTGGGCATGGTTAGTGACTTATGCCTAGTTTGGTTTGTCACTGTACGTGGTTACCACGCCGTGTTACTACGTATTGGAGGTCTTTGTACTTGCTAGTCGATAACTAGTATTCACAAACCATTATCTTCCACCCTGACCATTTGTGACTCGTGGTATGAGTTGTCAGAGTTTACCACACTTAGTTACATTATTTGGTCATGGTCAGTGACATATGCCTACTTTGGTTGGTCACCGTGCCACAATGTATTGAAGGTCCTTGTGCTTGCTAGTTGATACCTGGTGTTCCCAAACCATTGTCTCCCCCTCTGACCATTTGTGACTCCTATTATGAGTTGTCAACACTAAACACAACGGATTTCTTTGGTCAAAGGTATTACATATTCCTACTTTTTTCGGTCATTGTGCATGGTAGCCAGACTATGCTTATGCTGATTGAAGGTCGCTGTACTTGCTAGTTGAGAACTGATATTCACAGACAATTGTTTCCCCCTCTGACTGTTTGTGACTCGTGTTATGGTTGGTGAATGTTGACCACCCATATTGAAATTCTTTCATCATGGTCGGTGACATATTCCTAGTTTGGTTCTTTGATGTGCATAGTAGCCACACCGTGCCACTACGCATTGAAGTTCTTTGTCCTTCATAGTCGATACATAGGGTTCCCAAACCATTGTCTCTCCCTCTGACCATTTGTGACTTGTGTTATGAGATGTCAATGTTGACCCTACATATTGGACTTCTTCGGTCATAATGAGTGACGTGTGCATCCTCTCGTTGGTCACTGTGCACGCTAGCCACACCGTGCCACTACTTGTAGAAAATATTTCTACTTGCTAGTTGATATCCAGTGTTCCCAACCCATGGTTTCCCCCACTGACCATTTGTGACTCATGTTATGAGTTTTTAACTTTAACCACACACCGTGAAATCCGTTTCGTCATGGTTTGTGACATATGCGTACTTTGGTTTGTCACTGTACATGGTTACCACGATGTGTCATTACATGTCGAAGGCCTTTGTGCTTTCTTGTTGGCAGCTAATGTTCCCAACCCATTGTTAGACCCCTCTGAATATCTGTGACTCGTGTTGTGAGTTGTCAACATTGACCACATGAAGTGAATTTCTTTGGTCATGGTCAGTGAGATATGCATACTTTGGTTGGTCACTGCGCATTGTAGCCACGCTGTGCCACTACATATTGAAGGTATTTGTACTTGCTAGTCGAGGACTAGTATTTTGAAACCATTATCTTCCACTCTCACCATTTGTGACTCGTGTTATGAGCTGTCAAAATTTACCACACATGGTGACATTCTTTGGTCATGGTCAGTGACATATGCCTACCTTGGTTGGTCATCGTGCATGGTATCCACACCGTGCCACAACGTATTGAAGGTCCTTGTGCCTGCTAGTTGATACCTGGTGTTCCCAAACAATTGTGTCCCCCTCTGACTATTTGTGACTTGTATTATGAGTTGTCAACGTTGACCACACACGGCGGATTTCTTTGGTCAAAGGCAGTACATATGCCTACTTTGGTCGGTCATTGTGCATGGTAGCCACACCGTGCTACTACTGATTGAAGGGTGTTGTACTTGCTAGTTGAGAACTGATATTCCCGGACCATTGTTTCCCCCTTAGACCGTTTGTGACTCGTGTTATGGTTGGTGAACGTTGACCACCCATGTTGAAAGTCTTTGGTCATGGTCAGTGACATATGCCTACCTTGGTTGGTCATCGTGCATGGTATCCACACCGTGCCACTACGTATTGAAGTTATTTGTCCTTTCTAGACCATGCATAGGGTTCCCAAACCATTGTCTCTCCCTCTGACCATTTGTGACTCGTATTATGAGTTGTCAACGTTGACCACACACGGCGGATTTCTTTGGTCAAAGGCAGTACATATGCCTACTTTGGTCGGTCATTGTGCATGGTAGCCACACCGTGCTACTACTGATTGAAGGGTGTTGTACTTGCTAGTTGAGAACTGATATTCCCGGACCATTGTTTCCCCCTTAGACCGTTTGTGACTCGTGTTATGGTTGGTGAACGTTGACCACCCATGTTGAAAGTCTTTGGTCATGGTCAGTGATATATGCCTAGTTTCTTTGTTTGTTGTGCATAGTAGACACACCGTGCCACTACGTATTGAAGTTATTTGTCCTTTCTAGACCATGCATAGGGTTCCCAAACCATTGTCTCTCCCTCAGACCATTTGTGACTCGTGTTATGAGTTGTCAATGTTGACCACGCATACTGGATTTCTTCGGTTATAGTCAGTGACGTATTCATCCTTTGGTTGGTCACTGTGCACGCTAACCAAACCGTGCCACTACTTGTTGAAGTTCTTCATACTTGCTAGTTGATAACTAGTGTTCCCAACCCAATGTTTCCCCCTCTGATCATTTTTGACTCGTGTTAAGAGTTTTCAATATTGAGCACACACTGTGAAATTGGTTTGGTCATGGTTAGTTACATATGCCTACTTTGGTTTGTCGCTGTACGTGGTTACCACGTCCTGTCACTACATATTGGAGGTCTTTGTGCTTTCTAGTTGATAGCTAGTGTTCCAAAACCATTGTTACCCTCCTCTGACTATCAGTGACTCGTGTTGTGAGTTGTCAATGCTGAGCACACGAAGTGAAATTCGTTGGTCATGGTCAGTGATATATGCATACTTTGGTTAGTCACTGTGCATGGTAGCCACGCTGTGCCACTACATATTGAAGGTATTTGTACTTTCTAGTGGATAACTAGTATTCACAAACCATTATCTTCCACCCTGACGATTCGTGACTCGTGTTATGAGTTGTCAAAGTTTACAACACTTAGTGACATTATTTGGTCAAGGTCAGTGACATATGCATACTTTGGCTGGTCATCGTGCATGGTGTCCACACCGTGCCACAACTTATTGAAGGTCCTTGTGCTTGCTAGTTGATACCTGGTATTCCCAAACCATTGTATCCCCCTCTGACCATTTGTGACTCCTATTATGAGTTGTCAACGCTGACCACACACAGCGGATTTCTTTGGTCAAAGGCAGTACATATGCCTACTTTGGTCGGTCATTGTGCATGGTAGCCACACCGTGCTTATGCTGATTGAAGGTCACTGTACTTGCAAGTTGAAAACTGATATTCCCAGACCATTGTTTTCCCCTCTGACCGTTTGTGACACGTGTTATGGTTGGTCAATGTTGACCACCCATATTGAAAATTTCTGCTCATGGTCAGTGACACTTGCCTAGTTTGGTTGTTTGGTGTGCATAGTAGCCACACCGTGCCACTGCGTATTGAAGTTCTTTGTCCTTTCTAGTCGATACGTAGGGTTCCCAAACCATTGTACCTCCCTCTGACCATTTGTGACTCACGTTATGAGTTGTCAATGTTGACAACACATAGTGGACTTCTTCGGTCATAGTCAGTGACGTATGCATCCTTTGGTTGGTCACTGTGTACGCTAGCCACACCGTGCCACTGCTTGTTGAAGGTCGTTGTACTCGCTAGCTGATAACTAGTGTTCCCAACCCATTGTTTTCCCCTCTGACCATTTGTGACTCGTGTTATGCGTTTTCAAGGTTGACCACACACTGTGAAATTCTTTTGGTCATGGATAGTGACATATGCCTACTTTGGTTTGTCACTGTACGTGGTTACCACACCGTGTCACTATGTATCGAAGGTCTCTCTGCTTTCTAGTTGAAAGCTAGTATTCCCAAACCATTGTTACCCCCTTTGAATATCTGTGACTCGTGTTGTGAGTTGTAAATGTTGACCACATGAAGTGAAATCCTTTGGTCATGGTCAGTGACATATGCATACTTTGGTTGGTCACTGTGCATTGTACCACATTGTGCCACTGCATATTGAATGTGTTTGTACTTGCTTGCCGATAACTAGTACTTAGGAACCATTATCTTCCACTCTGACCATTTGTGACTCGTGCAGTGAGTTGTCAAAGTTTACCACACATGGTGACATTATTTGGTCATGGTCAGTGACATATGGTTGGTCATCGTGCATGGTCTCCACACCGTGCCACAACGTACAGAAGGTCATTGTGCTTGCTAGTTGATACCTGGTGTTCCCAAACAATTGTTTCCCCCTCTGACGATTTGTGACTCGTATTATGAGTTGTCAACGTTGACCATATACATCGGATTTCTTTGGTGAAAGGTCGTACATATGCCTACTTTGGTCGGGCATTGTGCATTGTAGCCACACCGTGCTACTACTGATTGAAGGTCGTTGTACTTGCTAGTTGAGAACTGATATTCTTGGACCATTGTTTCCCCCTTTGACCGTTTGTGACTCGTGTTATGGTTGGTGAACGTTGACCACCCATATTGAAATTCGTTGGTCATGGTCAGTGACATATGCCTAGTTTGGTTGTTTGGTGTGCATAGTAGCCACACCGTGCCATTATGTATTGAAGTTATTCGTCCTTTCTAGTCCATGCATAGGGTTCCCAACCCATTTTCTCTCCCTCTGACCATTCGTGACTCGTGTTATGAGTTGTCAATGTTGACCACACATAGTGGACTTCTTCCGTCATAGTCAGAGACATATTCATCCTTTGGTTGGTCACTGTGCACGCTAGCCACACCGTGCCACTACTTGTTGAAGTTTTCATACTTGCTAGTTCATAACTAGTGTTCCCAGCCCATTGTTTCTCCCTCTGACCATTTGTGACTCGTGTGATGAGTTTTCAACGTTGACCACACACCGTGAAATTCGTTGGTCATGGTTAGTGACATATGCCTACTTTGGTTTGTCACTGTGCGTGGTTACCACGCCATTTCACTATGCATTGGAGGTTTTTGTGCTTTCTAGTTGATAGCTAGTGTTCCCAAACCATTGTTACCCCCATCTGACTATGGTAGCCACGCTGTGCCACTACATGATGAAGGTATTTATACTTGCTAGTCAATAACTAGTATTCACAAACCATTATCTTCCACCCTGACCATTTGTGACTCGTGTTATGAGTTGTCAGAGTTTACCACACTTAGTGACATTATTTGGTCATGGTCAGTGACATATGCCTGCTTTGGTTGGTCATCGTGCATGGTATACACACCGTGCCACAAATTATTGAAGGTCATTGTGCTTGCTATTTGATACCCGGTTTTCCCAAACCATTGTCTCCCCCTCTCACCATCTGTGACTACTATTATGAGTTGTCAACGCTGACCACATACAGCGGATTTCTCTGGTCAAAGATAGTACATATGCCTACTTTGGTCGGTCATTGTGCATGGTAGCCACACCGTGCTTATACTGATTGAAGGTCGCTATACTTGCTAGTTGAGAACTGATATTCACAGACCATTATTTCCCCCTCTGACCGTTTGTGACTCGTGTTATGGTTGGTGAATGTTGACCACCCATATTGAATTTCTTTCATCATGGTCGGTGACGTATGCCTAGTTTGGTTGTTTGGTGTGCATAGTAGCCACACCATGCCACTACGCATTGATATCCTTTGTCCTTTCTAGTAGATACATAGAGTTCCCAAACCATTGTCTATCCCTCTGACCATTTGTGAATCGTGTTATGAGTTGTCAATGTTGACCATACATAGTGGACTTCTTTGGTCACAGTGAATGGCGTGTGCATCCTTTGGTTGGTCACTGTGCACGCTAGCCACATCGTGCCACTACTTGCTGAAAATCTTTCTACTTGCAGGTTGAGGACTAGTGTTCCCAACCCATGGTTTCCCCCACTGACCATTTGTGACACGTGTAATGAGTTTTTTATGTTGACCACACACTGTGAAATCTATTTGGTCGTGGTTAGTTACATATGCCTAGTTTGGTTTGTCACACTACGTGGTTACCACGCCGTGTCACTACGTACTAAAGGTCTTTGTGCTTTCTAGTTGATAGGTAGAGTTCCCAGACCATTATTACCCCCCTCTGACTATCAGTGACTCGTGTTGTGAGTTTTCAACGCTGACCACATGAAGTGAAATTCGTTGGTCATGGTCAGTGACATATGCATACTTTGGTTGGTCACTGTGCATTGTAGCCACACTGTGCCACTACATATTGAGGGTATTTGTACTTGCTAGTCGATAACTATTATTTTGAAACCATTATCTTCCACTCTCACCATTTGTGACTCGTGTTATGAGTTTTCAGAGTTTACCACACTTAGTGACATAATTTGGTCATGGTCAGTGACATATGCCTACTTTGGTTGGTCATCGTGCATGGTATCCACACTGTGCCACAACTTATTGAAGGTCCTTGTGCTTGCTAGTTGATACCTGGTGTTCCCAAGCCATTGTCGCCCCCTCTGACCATTTGTGACTCGTGTTATGAGCTGTCAAAATTTACCACACATGGTGACATTCTTTGGTCATGGTCAGTGACATATGCCTACGTTGGTTGGTCATCGTGCATGGTATCCACACTGTGCCACAACTTATTGAAGGTCCTTGTGCTTGCTAGTTGATACCTAGTGTTCCCAAGCCATTGTCGCCCCCTCTGACCATTTGTGACTCGTGTTATGAGTTGTCAGAGTTTACCACGCTTAGTGACATAATTTGGTCATGGTCAGTGACATATGCCTACTTTGGTTGGTCATCGTGCATGGTATCCACACTGTGCCACAACTTATTGAAGGTCCTTGTGCTTGCTAGTTGATACCTGGTGTTCCCAAGCCATTGTCTCCCCCTCTGACCATTTGTGACTCCTATTATGAGTTGTCAACGCTGACCACACACAGCGGATTTCTTTGGTCAGAGGTAGTACATATTCCTACTTTGGTTGGTCATTGTGCATGGTAGCCACGCCGTGCTTATACTGATTGAAGGTCGCTCTACTTGCTAATTGATAAATGATATCCACAGACCATTGTTTCCCCCTCTGACCGTTTGTGACTCGTGTTATGGTTGGTGAATGTTGACCACCCATATTGAAACTCTTTCATCAAGGTCGGTGACATATGCCTAGTTTGATTCTTTGGTGTGCATAGTAGCCACACCATGCCACTACGCATTGAAGTTCTTTGTCCTTTTTAGTCAATACATAGGGTTCCCAAACCATTGTCTCTCCCTCTGACCACTTGTGACTCGTGTTATGAGTTGTCAATGTTGACCATACATAGTGGACTTCTTTGGTCATATTCAGTGACGTGTGCATCCTTTGGTTGGTCACTGTGCACGCTAGCCATGCCGTGCCACTACTTGTTGAAAATCTTTCTACTTGCTAGTTGATAACTAGTGTTCCCAACCCATGGTTTCCCCCACTGACCATTTGTGACTCGTGTTATGAGTTTTCAACGTTGACCGCATACTGTGAAATCTATTTGGTCATGGTTTGTGACACATGCCTACTTTGGTTTGTCACTGTACATGGTTACCACGCCGTGTCATTATGTATCGAAGGTCTTTGTGCTTTCTTGTTGACAGCTAGTGTTCCCAACCCATTGTTAGCCCCCTCTGAATATCTGTGACTCGTGTTGTGAGTTGTCAACATTGACCACATGATGTTCAATTCTTTGGTCATGGTCAGTGACATATGCATACTTTGGTTGGTCACTGTGCATTGTAGCCACACTGTGCCACTACATATTGAGGGTATTTGTACTTGCTAGTCGATAACTATTATTTTGAAACCATTATCTTCCACTCTCACCATTTGTGACTCGTGTTATGAGCTGTTAAAAATTACCACACATGGTGACATTCTTTGGTCATGGTCAGTGACATATGCATACCTTGGTTGGTCATCGTGCATTGTATCCACACCGTGCTACAGCGTATTGAAAGTCATTGTGCTTGCTAGTTGATACCTGGTGTTCCCAAACAATTGTGTCCCCCTCTGACTTTTTGTGGCTCGTATTTTGAGTTGTCAACGTTGACCACACACGGCGGATTTATTTGGTCAAAGGCAGTACATATGCCTACTTTGGTCGGTCATTGTGCATGGTAGCCACACCGTGCTACTACTGATTGAAGGGCGTTGTACTTGCTAGCTGAGAACTGGTATTCCCGGACCATTGTTTCCCCCTCTGACCGTTTGTGACTTGTGTTATGGTTGGTGAACATTGACCAGCCATATTGAAATTATTTGCTCATGGTCAGTGATATATGCCTAGTTTGTTTGTTTGGTGATCATAGTAGCCACACCGTGCCACTACGTATTGAAGTTATTTGTCCTTTCTAGTCCATGCATATGGTTCCCAAACCATTGTCTCTCCATCTGACCATTTGTGACTCGTGTTATGAGTTGTCAATGTTGACCACACATACTGGATTTCTTCGTTCATAGTCAGTGACGTATTCATCCTTTGGTTGGTCACTGTGCACGCTAACCAAACAGTGCCACTACTTGTTGAAGTTCTTCATACTTGCTAGTTGATAACTAGTGTTCCCAACCCATTGTTTCCCCCCTCTGACCATTTGTGACTCGTGTTAAGAGTTTTCAATATTGACCACACACTGTTATATTCGTTTGGTCGTGGTTAGTGACATATGGCTACTTTGGTTTGTCACTGTACATGGTTACCACGCCGTGTCACTGCATATTAAAGGTATTTGTGCTTTCTAGTTAATAGCTAGTGTTCCCAAACCATTGTTACCCCCCTTTGACTATGTGTGACTCGTGTTGTGAGTTGTCAACGCTGACCACATGAAATAAAATTCGTTGGTCATGGCCAGTGACATATGCATACTTTGGTTGGTCACTGTGCATGGTAGCCACGCTGTGAAGGTATTTGTACTTGCTAGTGGATAACTAGTATTCACAAACCATTATCTTCCACCCTGACCATTTCTGACTCGTGTTATGAGTTGTCAAATTTTACTACACTTAGTCACATTATTTGGTCATGGTCAGTGATATATGCATACTTTGGCTCGTCATCGTGCATGGTATCCACACTGTGCCACAACTTATTGAAGGTCCCTGTACTTGCTAGTTGATAATTGGTATTCCCAAACCATTGTCTCCCCCTCTGACCATTTGTGACTCCTATTATGAGTTGTCAACGCTGACCACACACAGTGGATTTCTTTGGTCAAAGGCAGTACATATGCCTACTTTGGTCGGTCATTGTGCATGGTAGCCACACCGTGCTTATGCTGATTGAAGGTCATTGTACTTGCTAGTTGAGAACTGATATTCCCAGACCATTGTTTTCCCCTCTGACCATTTGTGACACGTGTTATGGTTGGTCAATGTTGACCACCCATATTGAAAAGTTCTGCTCATTGTCAGTGACACTTGCCTATTTTGGTTGTTTGGTGTGCATGGTAGCCACACTGTGCCACTACGTATTGAAGTTCTTTGTCCTTTCTAGTCAATACGTAGGGTTCCCAAACCAATGTCTCTTTCTCTGACCATTTGTGACTCGTGTTATGAGTTGTCAATGTTGACCACACATAGTGGACTTCTTCGGTCATAGTATGTGACGTATGCATCCTTTGGTTGGTCACTGTGCACCCTAGCCTCACCATGCCACTGCTTGTTGAAGGTATTTGTACCTGCTAGCTGATAACTATTGTTCCCAACCAATTGTTTCCCCCTCTGACCATTTGTGACTCGTGTTATGGGTTTTCAACGTTGACCACACACTGTGAAATTCGTTTGGTCATGGTTAGTGACATATGCCTACTCTGGTTTGTCACTGTACATGGTTACCACGCCGTGTCACTGCGTATCGAAGGTATCTGTGCTTTCTAGTTGATAGCTAGTGTTCCCAAACGATTGTTACCCCCTTTGAATATCTGTGACTCGTGTTATGAGTTGTCAACATTGACCACATGAAGTGAAATTCTTTGGTCATGGTCAGTGACATATGCATGCTTTGGTTGGTCACTGTGCATTGTACCACACTGTGCCACTTCATATTGAATGTATTTGTACTTGCTAGTCAATTAGTAGCAAAAGGTTTCTCCCTTTGACACCAGGTCTGTTTTTGTTGATTTGTTACGCGTAGGTGCCTTCATTGGAATACTCCCTCCCACCCCCCTAGAGATATGTTCCGTGGACGATGTTGAGGACAGATTTGCGACCGCATTATGACACCCCCCCTACCCCCCCCACGGCTTAGGCTCGAAGGTAGAGTTGAGGTATCACAACACGGCCGCCCCCGCTACCCCCAGGTCGCGAGCCTATTCTATATTGCGCGTACGAGGATTCAAACCCAGGACCTACCGCTCCAGAATATAACTCTATAAGCACTAAGCCAAATCACATGGTGTTCATATGATATCCAAGTGACATTATAAGAGTTCGTATGGGTAAAGGGCATAAAATAAGGGGGTGTAAGATAAGAGGGTAGTTTTCAAAAGTATGAATGATAACAAAGTTAGTTTAAGCATAAACATTTGACGCAGAAGGAATGTCAAATATTGCAACTTCAAGCTTGAATAACCTCTCAACCATTGCTCTGATTGACCAGCCGTAAGAAGGAAAGTTGACTCACACAGTGAAACTCTTCTTATGATATTCAGTGTCACAAGCATACTTTGGTTGGTCATTGTGCATGGTAGCCACACCGTGCCACCACTTATCGAAGGACTTTGTACTTGCTAGTCGATACCGAGTATTCCCAACCATTGTTTCTCCCTCTGCCCACGTTGACTTGTATTATGAGTTGTGAACGTTGACCACACACACCAAACTTCTTTGGTCATGAGCAGTGATGTATGCCTACTTGGATAGGTCAGTGTGCACAGTAGCCAAACCGTGTCAGTACATACGAAAGATCTTTGTACTTGCTAGAAGATACATAGTGTTTTGAAACCATGTTTCCCCCGTGTGACCATTTGTGACTCATGTTATGGGTTGTGAACGTTGACAACCCATATTGAAATTATTTGGTCATGGTTAGTGACATATGCCTAGTTTGGTTTGTCACTGTACGTGGTTACCACACCGTGTTACTACGTATTGGATGTCTTTGTGCTTTCTACTTGATGGCTAGTGTTCCCAAACCATTGTTACCCCCCTCTGACTATCAGTGACTCCTGTTGTGAGTTTTCAACGCTGACCACATGAAGTGAAATTCGTTGGTCATGGACAGTGACATATGCATACTTTGGTTGGTCATTGTGCATGGTAGCCACGCTGTGCCACTACATATTGAAGGTATTTGTACTTGCTGGTCGATAACTAGTATTCACAAACGATTATCTTCCACCCTAACCATTTGTGACTCGTGTTATGAGTTGTCAGAGTTTACCACACTTAGTGACATTATTTGGTCATGGTCAGTGACATGTGCCTACTTTGGTTGGTCATCGTGCATGGTATCCACACCGTGCCACAACTTATTGAAGGTCCTTGTGCTTGCTAGTTGATACCTGGTGTTTCCAAACCATTGTCTCCCCCTCTGACCATTTGTGACTCCTATTATGAGTTGTCAACGCTGACCACACACAGCGGATTTCTTTGGTCAAAGGTAGTACATATTCCTACTATGGTCGGTCATTGTGCATGGTAGCCACACCGTGCTTATACTGATTGAAGGTCGCTGTACTTGCTAGTTGAGAATTGATATTCACAGACCATTGTTTCCCCCTCTGACCGTTTGTGACTCGTGTTATGGTTGGTGAACGTTGACCACCCATATTGAATCTCTTTCATCATGGTCGGTGACATATGCCTAGTTTGGTTCTTTGGTGTGCATAGTAGCCACACCGTGCCACTACGCATTGAAGTTCTCTGTCCTCTCTAGTCGATACATAGGGTTCCCAAACCATTTTCTCTCCCTCTGACCATTTGTGACTCGTGTTATGAGTTGTCAATGTTGACCATACATAGTGGACTTCTTCGGTCATAGTCAGTGACGTTTGCATCCTTAGGTTGGTCACTGTGCACGCTAGCCACACCGTGCCACTACTTGTTGAAAATATTTCTACTTGCTAGTTGATAACTAGTGTTCCCAACCCATGGTTTCCCCCACTGACCATTTGTGACTCGTGTTATGAGTTTTCAACGTTGACCACACAATGTGAAATTGGTCTGGTCATGGTTTGTGACATATGCCTACTTTGGTTTGTCACTGTACATGGCTACCACGCCGTGTCATTACGTATCGAAGGTCTTTGTGCTTTCTTGTTGACAGCTAGTGTTCCCAAACCATTGTTAGCCCCCTCTGAATATCTGTAACTCGTGTTGTGAGTTGTCAATATTGACCACATGAAGTGAACTTCTTTGGTCATGGTCAGTGACATATGCATGCTTTGGTTGGTCACTGTGCATTGTAGCCACACTATGCCACTACATATTGAAGGTTTTTGTCCTTGCTACTCGATAACTAGTATTTTGAAACCATTATCTTCCACTCTCACCATTTGCGACTCGTGTTATGAGCTGTCAAAATTTCCCACACATGGTGACATTCTTTGGTCATGGTCAGTGACATGTGCATACCTCGGTTGGTCATCGTGAATGGTATCCACACCGTGCCACAACGTATTGAAGGTCATTGTGCTTGCTAGTTGATACCTGGTGTTCCCAAACAATTGTGTCCCCCTCCGACTATATGTGGCTCTTATTATGAGTTGTCAACATTGACCACACACGTCGGATTTCTTTGGTCAAAGGCAGTACATATGCCTACTTTGGTCGGTCATTGTGCATGGTAGCCACACCGTGCTACTACTGATTGAAGGGCTCTGTACTTGCTAGTTGATAACTGATATTCCCGGACCATTGTTTTCCCCTCTGACCGTTTGTGACTCGTGTTATGGTTGGTGAATGTTGACCACCCATATTGAAATTCTATGATCATGGTCGGTGACATATGCCTAGTCTGGTTCTTTGGTGTGCATAGTAGCCACACCGTGCCACTACGCATTGAAGTTCTTTGTCCTTTGTAGTCGATTCATAGGGTTCCCACACCATTGTCTCTCCCTCTGACCATTTGTGACTCGTGTTATGAGTTGTCAATGTTGACCATACATAGTGGACTTCTTCGGTCATAATGAGTGACGTGTGCATCCTCTGGCTGGTCACTGTGCACGCTAGCCACACCGTGCCACTGCTTGTAGAAAATCTTTCTACTTGCTAGTTGATAACTAGTGTTCCCAGCCCATGGTTTCCTCCACTGACCATTTGTGACTCGTGTTATGAGTTTTCACCGTTGACCACACACCGTGAAATCCGTTTGGTCATGGTTTGTGACATATGTCTGCTTTGGTTTGTCACTGTACATGGCTACCACGCCGTGTCATTACATGTCGAAGGTCTTTGTGCTTTCTTGTTGGCAGCTAGTGTTCCCAACCCATTGTTAGACCCCTTTGAATATCTGTGACTTGTGTTGTGAGTTGTCAACATTGACCACATGAAGTGAATTTCTTTGGTCATGGTCAGTGACATATGCATACTTGGGTTGGTCACTGTGCATTGTACCCACGCTGTGCCACTACATATTAAAGGTATTTGTACTTGCTAGTTGAGAACTAGTATTTTGAAACCATTATCTTCCACTCTCACCATTTGTGACTCGTGTTATGAGCTGTCAAAATTTACCACACATGGTGATATTCTTTGGTCATGGTCAGTGACATATGCATACCTTGGTTGGTCATCGTGCATGGTATCCACACCGCGCCACAACGTATTGAAGGTCATTGTGCTTGCTAGTTGATACCTGGTGTTCCCAAACAATTTTGTCCCCCTCTGACTATTTGTGACTCGTATTATGAGTTGTCAACGTTGACCACACATGGCGGATTTCTTTGGTCAAAGGCAGTACATATGCCTACTTTGGTCGGTCATTGTGCATGGTAGCCACACCGTGCTACTACTGATTGAAGGGTGTTGTACTTGCTAGTTGAGAACTGATATTCCCGGACCATTGTTTGCCCCTCTGACCGTTTGTGACTCGTGTTATGGTTGGTGAACGTTGACCACCCATGTTGAAAGTCTTTGGTCATGGTCAGTGACATATGCCTAGTTTGTTTGTTTGGTGTGCATAGTAGACACACCGTGCCACTACATATTGAATTTACTTGTCCTTTCTAGTCCATGCATAGGGTTCCCAAACCATTGTCTCTCCCTCTGACCATTTGTGACTCGTGTTATGAGTTGTCAATGTTGACCACGCATACTGGATTTCTTCGGTTATAGTCAGTGACGTATTCATCCTTTGGTTGGTCACTGTGCACGCTAACCAGACCGTGCCAGTACTTGTTGAAGTTCTTCATACTTGCTAGTTGATAACTAGTGTTCCCAACCCATTGTTTCCCCCTCTGACCATTTGTGACTCGTGTTAAGAGTTTTCAATATTGACTACACACTGTAAAATTGGTCTGGTCATGGTTAGTGACATAGGCCTACTTTGGTTTGTCAAGGTACATGGTTACCACGCCGTGTCACTACATATTAGAGGTATTTGTGCTTTCTAGTTAACAGCTAGAGTTCCCAACCCATTGTTATCCCCCTTTGACTATCTGTGACTCGTGTTGTGAGTTGTCAACGCTGACCACATGAAGTGAAATTCGTTGGTCATGGCAAGT
>SZWC01000550.1:272217-291449 GCA_023375785.1 Penium margaritaceum | reverse complement strand
GGATTTCTTTGGTCAAAGGCAGTACATATGCCTACTTTGGTCGGTCATTGTGCATGGTAGCCACACCGTGCTACTACTGATTGAAGGGCGTTGTACTTGTTAGTTGAGAACTGATCTTCCCGGACCATTGTTTCCCCCTCTGACCGTTTGTGACTCGTGTTATGGTTGGTGAACGTTGACCACAAATATTGAAAGTCTTTGGTCATGGTCAGTGACATATGCCTAGTTTGTTTGTTTGGTGTACATAGTAGACACACCGTGCCACTACGTATTGAAGTTATTTGTTCTTTCTAGTCCATGCATATGGTTCCCAAACCATTATCTCTCCCTATGACCATTTGTCACTCGTGTTATGAGTTGTCAATGTTGACCACGCATACTGGATTTCTTCGGTTATAGTCAGTGACGTATTCATCCTTTGGTTGGTCACTGTGCACGCTAACCAAACCGCGCCACTACTTGTTGAAGTTCTTCATACTTGCTAGTTGATAACTAGTGTTCCCAACCCATTGTTCCCCCCTCTGAACATTTGTGACTCGTGTTAAGAGTTTTCAATATTGACCACACACTGTGAAATTTGTTTGGTCATGGTTAGTGACATATGCCTACTTTGGTTTGTCATTGTACATGGTTACCACGCCGTGTCACTACATCTTGGAGGTCTTTGTGCTTTCTAGTTGATAGCTAGTGTTCCCAAACCATTGTTACCCCCCTCTGACTATCAGTGACTCGTGTTGTGAGTTGTCAATGCTGACCACATGAAGTGAAATTCGGTAGTCATGGTCAGTGATGTATGCATACTTTGGTTGGTCACTGTACATGGTAGCCACGCTGTGCCACTACATATTGAAGGTATTTGTACTTTCTAGTGGATAACTAGTATTCACAAACCATTATCTTCCACCCTCACGATTTGTGACTCGTGTTATGAGTTGTCAAAGTTTACAACACTTAATGACATTATTTGGTCATGGTCAGTGACATAGGCATACTTTGGCTGGTCATCTTGCATGGTATCCACACCGTGCCACAACTTATTGAAGGTCCTTGTGCTTGCTAGTTGATACCTGCTTTTCCCAAACCATTGTCTCCCCCTCTGACCATTTGTGACTCCTATTATGAGTTGTCACGCTGACCACACACAGCGGAATTCTTTGGTCAAAGGCAGTACATATGCCTACTTTGGTCGGTCATCGTGCATGGTAGCCACACCGTGCTTATGCTGATTGAAGGTCACTATACTTGCTAGTTAAGATCTGATATTTCTGGACCATTGTTTTCCCCTCTGACCGTTTGTGACACGTGTTATGGTTGGTCATTGTTGACCACCCATATTGAAAATCTCTGCTCATGGTCAGTGACACTTGCCTAGTTTGGTTGTTTGGTGTGCATAGTAGCCACACCGTACCACTACGTATTGAAGTTCTTTGTCCTTTCTAGTCGATACGTAGGGTTCCCAAACCATTGTCTCTCCCTCGGACCATTTGTGACTCGTGTTATGAGTTGTCAATGTTGACCACACATAGTGGACTTCTTCGGTCATAGTCTGTGACATATGCATCCTTTGGTTGGTCACTGTGCACGCTAGCCACACCGTGCCACTGCTTGTTGAAGGTCTTTGTACCTGCTAGCTGATAACTAGTGTTCCCAACCCATGGTTTCCCCCTCTGACCATTTGTGACTCGTGCTATGCATTTTCAACGTTGACCACACACTATTAAATCCTTTTGGTCATGGTTAGTGACATATGCCTACTTTGGTTTGTCACTGTACGTGGTTACCACGCCGTGGCACTACGTATCGAAGGTCTCTGTGCTTTCTAGTTGATAGCTAGTACTCCCAAACCATTGTTACCCCCTTTGAATATATGTGACTCGTGTTGTGAGTTCTCAACATTGACCACATGAAGTGAAATTATTTGGTCATGGTCAGTGACATATGCAAACTTTGGTTGGTCAGTGTGCATTGTACCACACTGTGCCACTGCATATTGAATGTATTTGTATTTGCTAGCCGATAAGTAGTATTTAGGAACCATTATCTTCCACTCTGGCCATTTGTGGCTCGTGTAGTGAGTTGTCAAAGTTTACCACACATGGTGACATTCTTTGGTCATGGTCAGTGACATATGGTTGGTCATCGTGGATGGTCTCCACACTGTGCCACAACGTACTGAAGGTCATTGTGCTTGCTAGTTGATACCTGGTGTTCCCAAACAATTGTTTCCCCCTCTGACTATTTGTGACTCGTATTATGAGTTGTCAACGTTGACCATATATTCGGATTTCTTTGGTCAAAGGCAGTACATGTGCCTACTCCGGTCGGGCATTGTGCATGGTAGCCACACCGTACAACTACTGATTGAAGGTCGTTGTACTTGCTAGTTGAGAACTGATATTCCCGGACCATTGTTTCCCCCTCTGACTGTTTGTGACTCGTGTTATGGTTGGTGAACGTTGACCACCCATACTGAAATTATTTGGTCATGGTCAGTGACATATGCCTAGTTTGGTTGTTTGGTGTGCATAATAGCCACACCGTGCCACTAAGTATTGAAGTTATTCGTCCTTTCTAGTCCATGCATAGGGTTCCCAACCCATTTTCTCTCCCTCTGACCATTCGTGACTCGTGTTATGAGTTGTCAATATTGACCACACATAGTGGACTTCTTCCGTCATAGTCAGTGACGTATTCATCCTTTGGTTGGTCACTGTGCACGCTAGCCACACCGTGCCACTACTTGTTTAAGTTCTTCATACTTGCTAGTTGATAACTAGTGTTCCCAGCACATTGTTCCCCCCTCTGACCATTTGTGACTCGTGTGATTTGTTTTCAACGTTGACCACACACCGTGAAATTCTGTGGGCATGGTTAGTGACATATGCCTAGTTTGGTTTATCACTGTACGTGGTTACCACGCCCTGTCACTCCGTATTGGAGGTCT
Source organism: Penium margaritaceum (assembly GCA_023375785.1). Taxonomy (NCBI): domain Eukaryota; kingdom Viridiplantae; phylum Streptophyta; class Zygnematophyceae; order Desmidiales; family Peniaceae; genus Penium; species Penium margaritaceum. The sequence goes on along the minus strand of SZWC01000550.1, from coordinate 288,505 downwards.
TTGTGCTTTCTAGTTGATAGCTAGTGTTCCCAAACCATTGTTACCCCCCTCTGACTATCGGTGACTCCTGTTGTGACGTGTCAACACAGACCACATGAAGTGAAATTTGTTGGTCATGGTCAGTGACATATGCCTACTTTGGTTGGTCATCGTGCATGGTATCCACACCGTGCCACAACGTATTGAAGGTCCTTGTGCTTGCTAGTTGATACCTGGTGTTCCCAAACCATTGTCTCCCCCTCTGACCATTTGTGACTCGTGTTATGAGTTGTCAGAGTTTACCACACTTAGTGACATTATTTGGTCATGGTCAGTGACATATGCCTACTTTGGTTGGTCATCGTGCATGGTATCCACACCGTGCCACAACGTATTGAAGGTCCTTGTGCTTGCTAGTTGATACCTGGTGTTCCCAAACCATTGTCTCCCCCTCTGACCATTTGTGACTCCTATTGTGAGTTGTCAACGCTGTCCACACACAGCGGATTTCTTTGGTCAAAGGTAGTACATATTCCTACTTTGGTCAGCCATTGTGCATGGTAGCCAAACCATTGTCTCTCCCTCTGGCCATTTGTGACTCGTGTTATGATTTGTCAATGTTGACCATACATTGTGGACGTCTTCGGTCATAGTCAGTGACGTGTGCATCCTTAGGTTGGTCACTGTGCACGCTAGCCACACCGTGCCACTACTTGTTGAAAAAATTTATGCTTGCTAGTTGATAACTAGTGTTCCCAACCAATGGTTTTCCCCACTGACCATTTGTGACTGGTGTTATGAGTTTTCAACGTTGACCACACACTGTGAAATCCGTCTGGTCATGGTTTGGGACATATGCATACTTTGGTTTGTCACTGTACATGGCTACCAAGCCGTGTCATTACATATCAAAGGTCTTTGTGCTTTCTTGTTGACAGCTAGTGTTCCCAAACCATTGTTAGCCCCCTCTGAATATCTGTGACTCGTGTTGTGAGTTGTCAACATTGACCACATGAAGTGAACTTCTTTGGTCATGGTCAGTGATATATGCATGCTTCTTTTGGTCACTATGCATTGTAGCCACACTGTGCCACTACATATTGAAGGTATTTGTCCTTGCTACTCGATAACTAGTATTTGGAAACCATTATCTTCCACTCTTACCATTTGCGACTCATGTTATGAGCTGTCAAAATTTACCACACATGGTGACATTCTTTGGTCATGGTCAGTGACATATGCATACGTCGGTTGGTCACCGTGAATGGTATCCACACCGTGCCACAACGTATTGAAGGTCATTTTGCTTGCTAGTTGATACCTGGTGTTCCCAAACAATTGTGTCCCCCTCCGACTATTTGTGGCTCTTATTACGAGTTGTCAACGTTGACCACACACAGCGGATTTCTTTGGTCAAAAGCAGTACATATGCCTACTTTGGTCGGTCATTGTGCATGGTAGTCACACCGTGCTACTACTGATTGAAGGGCATTGTTCTTGCTAGTTGAGAACTGATATTCCCGGACCATTGTTTTCCCCTCTCAGCATTTGTGACTCGTGTTATGGTTGGTGAACGTTGACCACCTATATTGAAATTTTTTGGTCATGGTCAGTGACACATGTTTAGTTTGTTTCTTTGGTGTGCATAGTAGCCACACCGTGCCACTACGTATTGAAGTTATTTGTCCTTTCTAGTCCATGCATAGGGTTCCCAAACCATTGTCTCTCCCTCTGACCATTTGTGACTCGTGTTATGAGTTGTCAATGTTGACCACACATAGTGGACTTCTTCCGTCATAGTCAGTGACGTATTCATCCTTTGGTTGGTCACTGTGCTCACTAGCCAAACCGTGCCACTACTTGTTGAAGTTCTTCATACTTGCTAGTTGATAACTAGTGTCCCCAACCCATTGTTTTCCCCTCTGACCATTTGTGACTCATGTGAAGAGTTTTCAATATTGACCACAGAATGTGAAATTTGTTTGGTCATGGTTAGTGACATGTGCCTACTTTGGTTTGTCCCTGTACATGGTTACCACATCGTGTTACTACATATTAATGGTATTTGTGCTTTCTACTTAACAGCTAGTGTTCCCAAACCATTGTTATCCCCCTTTGACTATCTGTGACTCGTGTTGTGAGTTGTCAACGCTGACCACATGAAGTGAAATTCGTTGGTCATGGCAAGTGACACATGCATACTTTGGTTGGTCACTGTGCATGGTACCCACACTGTGCCACTACATATTCAAGGTATTTGTACTTTCTAGTGGATAACTAGTATTCACAAACCATTTTCTTCCACCCTGACCATTTGTGACTCGTGTCATGAGTTGTCAAAGTTTACCACACTTAGTGACATTATTTGGTCATGGTCAGCGACATATGCATACTTTGGCTGGTCATCGTGCATGGTATCCACACCGTGCCACAACTTATTGAAGGTCCTTGTGTTTGCTAGCCGATACCTGGTGGTCCCAAACCATTGTCTCCTCCTCTGACCATTTGTGACTCCTATTATGAGTTGTCAACGCTGACCTCACACAGGGGATTTCTTTGGTGAAAGGCAGTACATATGCCTACTTTGGTCGGTCATTGTGCATGGTAGCCACACCGTGCTTATGCTGATTGAAGGTCACTGTACTTGCTAGTTGAGAACTGATATTCCCAGACCATTGTTTCCCCCTCTGACCGTCTGTGACACGTGTTATGGTTGGTCAACGTTGACCACCCATATTGAAAATTTCGTCTCATGGTCAGTGACACATGCCTAGTTTGGTTGTTTGGTGTGCATAGTAGCCACACCGTGCCACTACGTATTGAAGTTCTTTGTCCTTTCTAGTCAATACGTAGGGTTCCCAAACCATTGTCTCTCCCTCTGACCATTTGTGACTCGTGTTATGAGTTGTCAATGTTGACCACACATAGTGGACTTCTTCGGCTATAGTCAGTGACGTATGCATCCTTTCGTTTGTCACTGTGCACGCTAGCCACACCGTGCCACTGCTTGTTGATGGTCTTTGTACCTGCTAGCTGATAACTAGTGTTCCCAACCCGTTGTTTCCCCCTCTGACCATTTGTGACTCGTGTCATGCGTTTTCAAGGTTGACCACACACTGTGAAATTCGTTTGGTCATGGTTAGTGACATTTGTCTACTTTGGTTTGTCACTGTACGTGGTCACCACACCGTGTCTCTGCGTATCGAAGGTCTCTGTGCTTTCTAGTTGATAGCTAGTATTCCCAAACCATTGTTACCCCCTTTGAATATCTGTGACTCGTGTTGTGAGTTGTCAACATTGACCACATGAAATGAAATTCTTTGGTCATGGTCAGTGACATATGCATACTTTGGTTGGTCAGTTTGCATTGTACTTCACTGTGCCACTGCATATTCAATGTATTTGTACTTGCTAGCCGATAACTAGTACTTAGGAACCATTATCTTCCACTCTGACCATTTGTGACTCGTGTAGTGAGTTGTCAAAGTTTACCACACATGGTGACATTCTTTGGTCATGGTCAGCGACATATGGTTGGTCATCGTGCATGGTATCCACACTGTGCCACAACGTACTGAAGGTCATTGTGCTTGCTAGTTGATACCTGGTGTTCCCAAACAATTGTTTCCCCCTCTGAAGATTTGTGACTCGTATTATGAGTTGTGAACGCTGACCATATACACCGGATTTCTTTGGTCAAAGGCCGTACATATGCCTACTCTGGTCGGGCATTGTGCATGGTAGCCACACCGTGCTACTACTGATTGAAGGTCGTTGTACTTGCTAGTCGAGAACTGATATTCCCGGACCATTGTTTCCCCCTCTGACTGTTTGTGACTTGTGTTATGGTTGTTGAACGTTGACCACCCATATTGAAATTCTTTGGTCATGGTCAGTGACATATGCCTAGTTTGGTCGTTTGGTGTGCATAGTAGCCACACCGTGCCACTACGTATTGAAGTTATTCGTCCTTTCTAGTCCATGAATAGGGTTCCCAACCCATTTTCTCTCCCTCTGACCATTCGTGACTCGTGTTATGACTTGTCAATGTTGACCACACATAGTGGACTTCTTCCGTCATAGTCAGTGACGTATTCATCCTTTGGTTGGTCACTGTGCACGCTAGCCACACCGTGCCACTACTTGTTGAAGTTCTTCATACTTGCTAGTTCATAACTAGTGTTCCCAGCCCATTGTTTCCCCCTCTGACCATTTGTGACTCGTGTGATGAGTTTTCAACGTTGACCACACACTGTGAAATTCGTTGGTCATGGTCAGTGGCATATGCATACTTTGGTTGGTCACTGTGCACGCTAGCCACACCGTGCCACTACTTGTTGAAGTTCTTCATACTTGCTAGTTCATAACTAGTGTTCCCAGCCCATTGTTTCCCCCTCTGACCATTTGTGACTCGTGTGATGAGTTTTCAACGTTGACCACACACTGTGAAATTCGTTGGTCATGGTTAGTGACATATGCCTACTTTGGTTTGTCACTGTACGTGGTTACCATGCCATTTCACTGTGTATTGAAGGTCTTTGTGCTTTCTAGTTGATAGCTAGTGTTCCCAAACCATTGTTACCCCCCTCTGACTACCAGTGACTCGTGTTGTGACTTGTCAATGCTGACCACATGAAGTGAAATTCATTGGTCATGGTCAGTGACATATGCATACTTTGGCTAGTCACTGTGCATGGTAGCCACACTGTGCCACTACATATTGAAGGTATTTGTACTTGCTAGTCGTAAACTAGTATTCACAAACTATTATCTTCCACCCTGACCATTTGTGACTCGTGTTATGAGTTGTCAGAGTTTACCACACTTAGTGACATTATTTGGTCATGGTCAGTGACATATGCCTGCTTTGGTTGGTCATCGTGCATGGTATACACACTGTGCCAAAACGTATTGAAGGTCATTGTGCTTGCTAGTTGATACCCGGTGTTCCCAAACCATTGTCTCCCCCTCTCACCATATGTGACTCCTATTATGAGTTGTCAACGCTGACCACACACAGCGGATTTCTCTGGTCAAAGGTAGTATATATGCCTACTTTGGTCGGTCATTGTGCATGGTAGCCACACCGTGCTTATTCTAATTGAAGGTCGCTGTACTTGCTAGTTGAGAAATGATATTCACAGACCATTGTTTCCCCATCTGACCGTTTTGACTCGTGTTATGGTTGGTGAATGTTGACCACCCATATTGAATATCTTTCATAATGGTCGGTGACGTATGCCTAGTTTGGTTGTTTGGTGTGCATAGTAGCCACACCGTGCCACTACACATTGAATTCCTTTGTCCTTTCTAGTCGATACATAGAGTTCCCAAACCATTGTCTATCCCTCTGACTATTTGTGAATCGTGTTATGAGTTGTCAATGTTGACCATACATAGTGGACTTCTTTGGTCATAGTGAATGACGTGATCATCCTCTGGTTGGTCACTGTGTACGCTAGCCACATCGTGCCACTACTTGTTGAAAGTCTTTCTACTTGCTGGTTGATAACTAGTGTTCGCAACCCATGGTTTCCCCCACTGACCATTTGTGACTCGTGTTATGAGTTTTCAACGTTGACCACACACTGTGAAATCTATTTGGTCGTGGTTAGTTACATATGCCTAGTTTGGTTTATCACTGTACGTGGTTACCACGCCGTGTCACTACGTACGTAAGGTCTTTGTGCTTCCTAGTTGATACCTAGAGTTCCCAAACCATTATTACCCCCCTCTGACTATCAGTGACTCGTGTTGTGAGTTGTCAACGCTGACCACATGAAGTGAAATTCGTTGGTCATGGTCAGTGGCATATGCATACTTTGGTTGGTCACTGTGCATGGTAGCCACGCTGTGCCACTACATATTGAAGGTATTTGTACTTGCTAGTCAAAAACTAGTATTCACAAACCATTACCTTCCACCCTGACCATTTGTGACTCGTGTTATGAGTTGTCAGAGTTTACCACACTTAGTGACATTATTTGGTCATGGTCAGTGACATATGCCTACTTTGGTTGGTCATCGTGCATGGTATCCACACTGTGCCACAACTTATTGAAATTCCTTGTGCTTGCTAGTTGCTACCTGGTGTTCCCAAACCATTGTGTCCCCCTCTGACCATTTTTGACTCCTATTATGAGTTGTCAACGCTGAACACACACAGCGTATTTCTTTGGTCAAAGGTAGTACATATTCCTACTTTGGTCAGTCATTGTGCATGGTAGCCACACCGTGCTTATACTGATTAAAGGTCGCTGTACTTGCTAGTTGAGAACTGATATTCACAGACCATTGTTTCCCCCTTTGACCGTTTGTGACTCGTGTTATGGTTGGTGAATGTTGATGACCCATATTGAAATTCTTTCATCATGGTCGGTGACATATGCCTAGTTTGGTTCTTTGGTGTGCATAGTAGCTACACCGTGCCACTACGCATTGAAGTTCTTTGTCCTTTCTAGTCAATACATAGGGTTACCAAACCATTGTCTCTCCCTCTGACCATTCGTGACTCGTGTTATGAGTTGTCAATGTTGACCATACATAGTGGACTTCTTTGGTCATAACGAGTGACGTGTGCATCGTCAGGTTGGTCACTGTGCACGCTAGCCACATCGTGCCACTACTTGTAGAAAATGTTTCTACTTGCTAGTTGATATCCAGTGTTCCCAACCCATGGTTTCCTCTACTGACCATTTGTGTCTCGTGTTATGAGTTTTCAACGTTGACCACACACCATGAAATCCGTTTGGTCATGGTTTGTGACATATGCCTACTTTGGTTTGTCACTGTACATGGTTACCACGCCGTGTCATTACATATCGAAGGTCTTTGTGCATTCTTGTTGGCAGCTAGTGTTCCCAACCCATTGTTAGACCCCTCTGAATATCTGTGACTCGTGTTGTGAGTTGTCAACATTGACCACATTAAGTGAATTTCTTTGGTCATGGTCAGTGACATTTGCATACTTTGGTTGGTCACTGTGCATTGTAGCCACGCTGTGCCACTTCATATTGAAGGTATTTGTACTTGCTAGTCGAGAACTAGTATTTTGAAACCATTATCTTCCACTCTCACCGTTTGTGACTCGTGTTATGAGCTGTCAAAATTTACCACACATGGTGACATTCTTTGGTCATGGTCAGTAACATATGCATACCTTTGTTGGTCATCGTGCATGGTATCCACACCGTGCCACAACGTATTGAAGGTCATTGTGCTTGCTAGTTGATACCTGGTGTTCCCAAACAACTGTGTCCCCCTCTGACTATTTGTGAATCGTAATATGAGTTGTCAACATTGACCACACACGGCGGATTTCTTTGGTCAAAGGCAGTACATATGCCTACTTTTGTCAGTCATTGTGCATGGTAGCCACACCGTGCTACTACTGATTGAAGGGCGTTGTACTTGCTAGTTGAGAACTGATATTCCCGGACTATTGTTTCCCCCTCTGACCATTTGTGACTTGTGTTATGGTTGGTGAACGTTGACCACCCATATTGAAATTATTTTCTCATGGTCAGTGACCTATGCCTAGTTTGTTTGTTTGGTGTGCAGAGTAGCCACATCGTGCCACTACGTATTGAAGTTATTTGTCCTTTCTAGTCCATGCATATGGTTCCCAAACCATTGTCTCTCCCTCTGACCATTTGTGAATCGTGTTATGAGTTGTCAGTGTTGACCACGCATACTATATTTCTTCGGTCATAGTCAGTGATGTATTCATCCTTTGGTTGGTCACTATGCAATCTAACCAAACTATGCCACTACTTCTTGAAGTTCTTCATACTTGCTAGTTGATAACTAGTGTTCCCAACCCATTGTTTCCTCCTCTGACCATTTGTGACTCGTGTTAAGAGTTTTCAATATTGACCACACACTGTGACATTCGTTTGGTCATGGTTAGTGACATATGCCTACTTTGGTTTGTCACTGTACATGGTTACCACGCCGTGTCACTACATATCAAAGGTATTTGTGCTTTCTAGTTAATAGCTAGTGTTCCCAAACCATTGTTAACCCCCTTTGACTATCTGTGACTCGTGTTGTGAGTTGTCAACGCTGACCACATGAAGTGAAATTCGTTGGTCATGGCTAGTGACATATGCATACTTTGGTTGGTCACTGTGCATGGTAGCCACGCTGTGCCACTATATATTGAAGGTATTTGTACTTGCTAGTGGATAACTAGTATTCAAAAACCATTAGCTTCCACCCTGACCATTTGTGACTCGTGTTATGAGTTGTCAAAGTTTACCACACTTAGTGACATTATTTGGTCATGGTCAGTGACATATGCATACTTTGTCTGGTCATTGTGCATGGTATCCACACCGTGCCACAACTTATTGAAGGTCCTTGTGCTTGCTAGTTGATACCTCGTGTTCCCAAACCATTGTCTCCCCCTCTGACCATTTTTGACTCCTATTATGAGTTGTCAACGCTGACCACACACAGCGGATTTCTTTGGTCAAAGGCAGTACATATGCCTACTTTGGTCGGTCATTGTGCATGGTAGCCACACCGTGCTTATACTGATTGAAGGTCACTGTACTTGCTAGTTGGTAACTGATATTCCCAGACCATTGTTTCCCCCTCTGACCATTTGTGACACGTGTTATGGTTGGTCAACGTTGACAACCCATATTGAAATTTTCTGGCCATGGTCAGTGACATATGCCTAATTTGGTTGTTTGATGTGCATAGTAGCCACACCATGCCACTACGTATTGAAGTTCTTTGTCCTTTCTAGTCGATACGTAGGGTTCCCAAACCATTGTCTCTCCCTCGGACCATTTGTGACTCGTGTTATGAGTTGTCAATGTTGACCACGCATACTGTATTTCTTCGGTCATAGTCAGTGACGTATTCATCCTTTGGTTGGTCACTGTGCACGCTAACCAAACCGTGCCACTACTTGTTGAAGTTCTTCATACTTGCTAGTTGGTAACTAGTGTTCCCAACCCATTGTTTCCCCCTCTTACCATTTGTGACTCGTGTAAAGAGTTTTCAATATTGACCACACACTGTGACATTCATTTGGTCATGGTTAGTGACATATGCCTACTTTGGTTTGTCACTGTACATGGTTACCACGCCGTGTCACTACATATTAAAGGTATTTGTGCTTTCTACTTAATAGCTAGTGTTCCCAAACCATTGTTACCCCCCTTTGACTATCTGTGACTCGTGTTGTTAGTTGTCAACGCTGACCACATGAAGTGAAATTCGTTGGTCATGGCCAGTGACATATGCATACTTTGGCTGGTCACTGTGCATGGTAGCCACGCTGTGCCACTACATATTGAAGGTATTTGTACTTGCTAGAGGATAACTAGTATTCAAATACCATTATCTTCCACCCTGACCATTTGTGACTCGTGTTATGAGTTGTCAAAGTTTACAACACTTAGTGACATTATTTGGTCATGGTCAGTGACATATGCATACTTTGGCTGGTCACTGTGCACTGTAGCCACACTGTGCCAGTACATATTGAAGGTATTTGTACTTGCTAGTTGATAACTAATATTTTGAAACCATTATCTTCCACTCTCACCATTTGTGACTCGTGTTATGAGCAGTAAAATTTTACCACACATGGTGACATTATTTGGTCATGGTCAGTGACATATGCATACTTTGGCTGGTCATCGTGCATGGTGTCCACACCGTGCCACAACTTATTGAAGGTCCTTGTGCGTGCTAGTTGATTCCTGGTGTTCCCAAACCATTGTCTCCCCCTCTGACCATTTTTGACTCATATTATGAGTTGTCAACGCTGACCACACACAACGGATTTCTTTGGTCAAAGGCAGTACATATGCCTACTTTGGTCGGTCATTGTGCATGGTAGCCACACCGTGCTTGTACTGATTGAAGGTCACTGTACTTGCTAGTTGATAACTGATATTCCCAGACCTTTGTTTCCCCCTCTGACCGTTTGTGACACGTGTTATGGTTGGTCAACGTTGACCACCCATATTGAACTTTTCTGGTCATGGTCAGTGACATATGCCTAATTTGGTTGTTTGATGTGCATAGTAGCCACACCATGCCACTACGTATTGAAGTTCTTTGTCCTTTCTAGTGGATACGTAGGGTTGCCAAACCATTGTCTCTCCCTCGGACCATTTGAAACTTGTGTTATGAGTTGTCAATGTTGACCACGCATACTGTATTTCTTCGGTCATAGTCAGTTACGTATTCATCCTTTGGTTGGTCACTGTGCATGCTAACCACACCGTGCCACTGCTTGTTGAAGGTCTTTGTACCTGCTAGCTGATAACTAATGTTCCCAACCCATTGTTTCCTTCTCTGAACATTTGTGACTCGTGTTATGCGTTTTCAACGTTGGCCACACACTGTGGAATTCATTTGGTCATGGTTAGTGACATATGCCTACTTTGGTTTGTCACTGTACGTGGTTACCATGCCGTGTCACTGCATATCGAATGTCTCTGTGCTTTCTAGTTGATAGCTAGTGTTCCCAAACCATTGTTACCCCCTTTCAATATCTGTGACTCATGTTGTGAGTTGTCAACATTCTTTGGTCATGGTCAGTGACATATGCATACTTTGGTTGGTCACTGTGCATTGTACCACTCTGTGCCACTGCATATTGAATGTATTTGTAGTTGCTAGCCGATAACTAGTATTTATGAACCATTATCTTCCACTCTGACCATTTGTGACTCGTGTAGTGGGTTGTCAAAGTTTACCACACATGGTGACATTCTTTGGTCATGGTCAGTGAAATATGGTTGTTCATCGTGCATGGTCTCCACACCGTGCCACAATGTACTGAAGGTCATTGTTCTTGCTAGTTGATACCTGGTGTTCCCAAACAATTGTTTCCCTCTCTGACTATTTGTGACTCGTATTATGAGTTGTCGACATTGACCATACGCTTCGGATTTCTTTGGTCAAAGGCAGTACATATGCCTACTCTGGTCGGTCATTGTGCATGGTAGCCACACCGTGCTACTACTCATTGGAGGTCGTTGTACTTGCTAGTTGAGAACTGATATTCCCAGACCATTGTTCCCCCCTCTCACCGTTCGTGACTCGTGTTATGGTTGGTGAACGTTGACCACCCATATTGAAATTCTTTGGTCATGGTCAGTGACATATGCCTAGTTTGGTTGTTTGGTGTGCATAGTAGCCACACCGTGCCACTACGTATTGAAGTTATTCGTCCTTTCTAGTCCATGCATAGGGTTCCGAACCCATTGTATCTCCCTCTGACCATTCGTCACTCGTGATATGAGTTGTTGATGTTGACCACACATAGTGGACTTCTTCCGTCATAGTCAGTGACGTATTCATCCTTTGGTTGGTCACTGTGCACGCTAGCCACACCGTGCCACTACTTGTTGAANGACCATTGTTTCCCCCTCTGACCGTTTGTGACTCGTGTTATGGTTGGTGAACGTTGACCACCCATATTGAAATTCTTTGGTCATGGTCAGTGACATATGCCTAGTTTGGTTGTTTGGTGTGCATAGTAGCCACACCGTGCCACTACGTATTGAAGTTATTCGTCCTTTCTAGTCCATGCATAGGGTTCCGAACCCATTGTATCTCCCTCTGACCATTCGTGACTCGTGATATGAGTTGCCGATGTTGACCACACATAGTGGACTTCTTCCGTCATAGTCAGTGACGTATTCATCCTTTGGTTGGTCACTGTGCACACTAGCCACACCATGCCAATTCTTGTTGAAGTTCTTCATACTTGCTAGTTGAAAACTAGTGTTCCCATCCCATTGTTTCCCCCTCTGACCATTTGTGACTTGTGTGATGAGTTTTCAACGTTGACCATACACCGTGAAATTCTTTGGTCATGGCTAGTGACATATGCCTAGTTTGGTTTGTCACTGTACGTGGTTACCACGCCATGTCACTATGTATTGAAGGTCTTTGTGCTTTCTAGTTGATAGCTAGTGTTCCCAAACCATTGTTACCCCCTCTGACTATCAGTGACTCGTGTTGTGAGTTGTCAACGCTGACCACATGAAGTGAAATTCGTTGATCATGGTCAGTGACATATGCATACTTTGGTTGGTCACTGTGCATGGCAGCCACGCTATGCCACTAGATATTGAAGGTATTTGTACTTGCTAGTCGATAACTAGTATTCACAAACCATTATCTTCCACCCTGAACATTTGTGACTCGTGGTATGAGTTGTTAGAATTTACCACACTTAGTGACATTATTTGGTCATGGTCAGTGACATATGCATACTTTGGTTGGTCATCGTGCATGGTATCCACACCGTGCCGCAACTTATCGAAGGTCATTGTACTTGCTAGTTGGTACCTGGTGTTCCCAAACCATTGTCTCCCCCTCTCACCATTTGTGACTCCTATTATGAGTTGTCAACGTTGACCACACACAGCGGATTTCTCTGGTCAAAGGTAGTACATATGCCTACTTTGGTCGGTCATTGTGCATGGTAGCCACACTGTGCGTATACTGATTGAAGGTCACTGTACTTCCTAGTTGAGAACTGATATTCACAGACCATTGTTTCCCCCTCTGACCATTAGTGACTCGTGTTATGGTTGGTGAATGTTGACCACCCATATTGAAATTCTTTCATCATGCTCGGTGATGTATGCCTAGTTTGGTTGTTTGGTGTGCATAGTAGCCACACCGTGCCACTACGCATTGAAGTTCTTTGTCCTTTCTAGTCGATACAGAGGGTTCCCAAACCATTGTCTCTCCATCTGACCATTTGTGACTCGTGTTATGAGTTGTCAATGTTGACCATACACAGTGGACTTCTTCGGTCATAGTGAGTGACGCGTGTATCCTGTGGTCGGTCACTTTGCACGCTAGCCACACCGTGCCACTACTTATTGAAAATCTTTCTACTTGCTAGTTGATATCTAGTGTTCCCATCCCATGGTTTCCTCCACTGACCATTTGTGACTCGTGTTATGAGTTTTCAACATAGACCACACACTATGAAATCCGTTTGGTCCTGGTTTGTGACATATGCCTAGTTTGGTTTGTCACAATACATGGTTACCACGCCGTGTCATTATGTATCGAAGGTATTTGTGCTTTCTTGTTGACATCTAGTATTCCCAAACCATTGTTAGCCCCCTCTGACTATCTGTGACTCGTGTTTTGAGTTGTAAATGTTGACCACATGAAGTGAAATTCTTTGTTCATGGTCAGTGAAATATGCATACTTTGGTTGGTCACTGTGCATTGTAGCCACATGTGCCACTGCATATTGAAGGTATTTGTACTTGCTAGTCAATAACTAGTATTCACAACCCATTGTCTTCCACCCTGACCATTTGTGACTCGTGTTAGGAGTTTTCAAAGTTTACTACACTTAGTGACATTATTTGGTCATGGTCAGTGACATATGCCTACTTTGGTTGGTCATCGTGCATGGTATCCACACCATGCCACAACGTATTGAAGCTCCTTATGCTTGCTAGTTGATACTTGGTGTTCCCAAACCATTGTTTCCCCCTCTGACCATTTGTGACTCGTATTATGAGTTGTCAACGTTGACCACACACAGCGGATTTCTTTGGTCAAAGGCAGTACATATGCCTACTTTGGTCGGTCATTGTGCATGGTAGCCACACCGTGCTACTACTGACTGAAGGTCGTTGTACTTGCTAGTTGAGAACTGATATTCCCANGTTGACCACACACAGCAGATTTCTTTGGTCAAAGGCAGTACATATGCTTACTTTGGTCGGTCATTGTGCATGGTAGCCACACAGTGCTACTACTGACTGACGGTCGTTGTACTTGCTAGTTGAGAACTGATATTCCCATAGCATTGTTTCATCCCCTGACCGTTTGTGACTCGTGTTATGGTTGGTCAACGTTGACCACCCACATTGAAATTCTCTGGTCGTGGTCAGTGACATATGCCGAGTTTGGTTGTTTGGTGTGCATATTAGCCACACCATGTTATTGCGTATTGAAGTTCTTTGTCCTTTCTAGTCGATACATAGGGTTCCCAAACCATTGTCTCTCCCTCTGACGATTTGTGACTCGTGATATGAGTTGTCAATGTTGACCACACATAGTGGACTTCTTCAGTCATAGTCAGTGACGTATGCATCATTTGGTTGGTCACTGTGCACGCTAGCCATACCGTGCCACTGCTTGTTCAAGGTCTTTGTACTTGCTACTTGATAGCTATTGTTCCCAACCAATTGTTTCCCCCTCTGACCATTTGTGACTCGTGTCATGGGTTTTCAACGTTGACCACACACTGTGAAATTCTCTTGGTCATGGCTAGTGACATATGCCTACTTTGGTTTGTCACTGTACATGGTTACCACACTGTGTCACTACGTATCGAAGGTCTCTGTGCTTTCTAGTTGATAGCTAGTGTTCCCAAGCCATTGTTACCCCCTTTGAATATCTGTGACTCGTGTCGTGAGTTGTCATCATTGACCACATGAAGTGAAATTCTTTGGTCATGGTCATTGACATGCATACTTTGGTTGGTTACTGTGCATTGTACCACACTGTGCCACTGCATATTGAATGTATTTGCACTTGCTAGTCAATTAATAGCAAAAGGTTTCTCCCTTTGACTCCAGGTCGGTTTTTGTTGATTTGTTATGCGTAGGTGCCTTCATTGGAATACTCCCTCCCACCCCCCTAGAGGGATGTTCCGTGGACGACCTGGAGGACAGATTTGCGACCGCATTATGACACCCCCTTACCCCCCCACGGCTAAGGCTCGAAGGTAGAGTTGAGGCATCACAACATCCCCCCCCCCAGGTCGCGAGCCTATTCTATATTGCGCGTACGAGGATTCAAACCCAGGACCTACCGCTCCAGAATCTAACTCTATAAGCACTAAGCCAAATCACATGGTGTTTATGTGATATCCAAGTGACATTATAAGGGTTCCTATGGATAAAGGGCATAAAATAAGGGGGTGTAAGATTATAGGGTAGTTTTTAAAAGTAATAATGATAACAACGTTAGTTTAATCATAAAAATTTGATGCGGACGGAATGTCAAATATTGCAACTTCGAGCTTGAATAACCTCTCAACCATTGTTCCGATTGACCAGCCGTAAGAAGGAAAGTTGACTACACACAGTGAAACTCTTTTTATGATATTCAGTGACACAAGCATACTTTGGTTGGTCATTGTGCATGGTAGCCACACCGTGCCACCACTTATCGAAGGACTTTGTACTTGCTAGTCGATACCGAGTATTCCCAAACCATTGTTTATCCCTCTGCCCACTTTTGACTTGCATTATGAGTCCTGAACGTTGACCACACACACCANGATACATAGTGTTTTGAAACCATGTTTTCCCCCTGTGACCATTTGTGACTCATGTTATGGGTCGTGAACGTTGACAACCCATATTGAAATTCTTTGGTCATGGTTAGTGACATATGCCTAGTTTGGGTTGTTACTGTATGTGGTTACCACGCCGTGTCACTATGTATTGGAGTTTTTTGTGCTTTCTAGTTGATAGCTAGTGTTCCCAAACCATTGTCACCCCCCTCTGACTATCACTGACTCCTGTTATGAGTTGTCAACGCTGACCACATGAAGTGAAATTCGTTGGTCATGGTCAGTGACATATGCATACTTTGGTTGGTCACTGTGCGTGGTAGCCACGCTGTTCCACTACACATTGAAGGTGTTTGTACTTGCTAGTCGATAACTAGTAATCACAAACCATTATCTTTCACCCTGGCCATTTGTGACTTGTGTTATGAGTTGTCAGAGATTACCACACTTAGTGGAATTATTTGGTCATGGTCAGTGACATATGCCTACTTTGGTTGGTCATCGTGCATGGTATCCACACCGTGCCACAACTTATTCAAGGTCCTTGTGCTTGCTAGTTGATACCTGGTTTTCCCAAACCATTGTCTCCCCCTCTGACCACTTGTGACTCCTATTATGAGTTGTAAGTGCTGACCACACACAGCGGACTTTTTGGTCAAAGGTAGTACATATTCCTACTTTGGTCGGTCATTGTGCATGGTAGTCACACCGTGCCTATACTGATTGAAGGTCGCTGTACTTGTTAGTTGAAAACTGATATTCACAGACCATTATTTCCCCCTCTGACTGTTTGTGACTCGTATCATGGTTGGTGAATGTTGACCACCCATATTGAAAGTCTTTGGTCATGGTCAGTGACATATGCCTAGTTTGGTTCTTTGGTGTGCATAGTAGCCACACCGTGCCACTACGCATTGAAGTTCTTTGTCCTTTCTAGTCGATACATAGGGTTCCCAAACCATTGTCTCTCCCTCTGACAATTTGTGACTCGTG
>SZWC01000550.1:233357-247111 GCA_023375785.1 Penium margaritaceum | reverse complement strand
GTAGCTGTAAGAGTCTAAAGAAACCAGAAAAAACAGTATTTACGCTTCTTAGTACTTCTATAAGTCTTAAGATTTATTTCAATTTTTGAATCAGGTAAATATTTCAACCACATAATGACTGGCCTTAGATGTGCTTTGAAACACACACTTTCATAAGGAATAAAGAGATACTATTTTGCCTCAGTGCGTTCCTTTTATAGGAAAAAACATTCATGTGCCATATAGGACAAAGCAAAATGTGTCACTGGACATATCAGACAAATCAGCGCACCGAGTGCGCTCTTAGTGTACTTTTGTATGGTGAGTGAGCGCATTTGTCACATACACTAGCCCCACGCACTAGGGTCCTTCCTATGAAGAGATGTTTTTGGCCATATAGGACAAAATGCAAGATGCACTTGGACACATAAGACAAATTAGCGCAGTGAGTGCGCTCTTAGTGTACTTTTATATGGTGAGTGAGCGCACTTGCCACATACACTAGCCCCACGCACTGGGGTAGTTACTAAGAAGAGAGTTGTTGGCCACAGAAGACAAATGATGAAGGTGTGCTTGGAAACATGAGACAAATGAGCACACTGAGTGCGTTCTTGGTGTAATTTTGTATGGTGAATATGCGCACTTGCCACATACACTAGCCCCATGCACTACAGACGTTCCTACGAAGAGAATTTCCTGGCCATAAAAGACAAGAGAACACTCCTCCCATACACTATGGAAGTAGTGTAGGCATGGGTGTAAGGTACACCCTTCAAAGAGACTACACTAAAGGCACACACTGAAATGGGAGTGTATGAAATGGCCACGATTAACCATACCTCTTTGACCGTTTGTGACTCGTGTTCTGGTTGGTGAACGTTGACCAACCATATCGAAATTCTTTGGTCATGGTCAGTGACATATGCCTAGTTTGTTTGTTTGGTGTGCATAGTAGCCACACCGTGCCACTACGTATTGAAGTTATTTGTCCAGTCTAGTCAATGCATAGGGTTCCCAAACCATTGTCTCTCCCTCTGAAATTTTGTGACTGGTGTTATGAGTTGTCAATGCTGACAACGTATACTGGGTTTCTTCGGTCATAGTCAGTGACGTATTCATCCTTTCGTTGGTCACTGTGCACGCTAGCCAAACCGTGCCACTACTTGTTGAAGTTCTTCATACTTGCTAGTTGATAACTAGTGTTCCCAACCCATTGTTTCCCCCTCTTACCATTCCTGACTCGTGTTAAGAGTTTTCAATATTGACCACACACTGTGAAATTCGTTTGGTCATGGTTAGTGACATATGCCTACTTTGGTTTGACACTGTACATGGTTACCACGCCGTGTCACTACATATTAAAGGTATTTGTGCTTTCTAGTTAATAGCTAGTGTTCCCAAACCATTGTTACCCCCCGTTGACTATCTGTGACTCGTGTTGTGAGTTGTCAACGCTGACCACATGAAGTGAAATTCGTTGGTCATGGCCAATGACATATGCGTACTTTGGTTGGTCACTGTGCATGGTAGCCACGCTGTACCACTACATGTTGAAGGTATTTGTACTTGCTAGTGGATAACTGGTATTCACAAACCATTATCTTCCACCATGACCATTTGTGACTCGTGTTATGAGTTGAAAACGTTTACCACACTTAGTGACATTATTTGGTCATGGTCAGTGACATATGCCTACTTTGGCTGGTCATCGTGCATGGTATGCACACCGTGTCACAACTTATTGAAGGTCCTTGTGCTTGCTAGTTGATACCTGGTGTTCCGAAACCATTGTCTCCCCCTCTGACCATTTGTGACTCCTATTATGAGTTG
Source organism: Penium margaritaceum (assembly GCA_023375785.1). Classification (NCBI taxonomy): domain Eukaryota; kingdom Viridiplantae; phylum Streptophyta; class Zygnematophyceae; order Desmidiales; family Peniaceae; genus Penium; species Penium margaritaceum. The sequence goes on along the minus strand of SZWC01000550.1, from coordinate 245,302 downwards.
TCAACGCTGACCACACACAGCGGAATTCTTTGGTCAAAGGCAGTACATATGCCTACTTTGGTCGGTCATTGTGCATGGTAGCCACACCGTGCTTATACAGATTGAAGGTCACTGTACTTGCTATTTCAGAACTGATATTCCCAGACCATTGTTTCCCCCTCTGACCGTTTGTGACACGTGTTATGGTTGGTCAACGTTGACCACCCATATTGAAATTTTCTGGTCATGGTCAGTGACATATGCCTAGTTTGGTTGTTTGATGTGCATAGTAGCCACACCCTGCCACTACGTATTAAAGTTCTTTGTCCTTTCTAGTCGATACGTAGGGTTCCCAAACCATTGTCTCTCTCTCTGGCCATTTGTAACTCGTGTTATGAGTTGTCAATGTTGACCACACATAGTGGACTTTTTCGGTCGTATTCAGTGACATATGCATCCTTCGGTTGGTCACTGTGCACGCTAGCCACACCGTGCCACAGCTTTTTGAAGGTCTTTGTACCTGCTAGCTGATAACCAGTGTTCCCAACCTATTGTTTCCCCCTCTGACCATTTGTGACTCGTGTTATGCGTTTTCAACGTTGACCACACACTGTGAAATTCTTTTGGTCATGGTTAGTGACATATGCCTACTTTGGTTTGTCACTGTACATGGTTACCACGCCGTGTCACTACGTATCGAAGGTCTCTGTGCTTTCTAGTTGATAGCTAGTGTTCCCAAACCATTGTTACCCCCTCTGAATATCTGTGACTCGTGTTGTGAGTTGTCAACATTGACCACATGAAGTGAAATTCTTTGGTCATGGTCAGTGACATATGCATACTTTGGTTGGTCACTGTGCATTGTAGCCACACTGTGCCACTNCCCCCCCACGGCTTAGGCTCGAAGGTAGAGTTGAGGTATCACAACAGAGCCACCCCCCCCCTAGGTCGCGAGCCTATTCTATATTGCGCGTACGAGGATTCAAACCCAGGACCTACCGCTCCAGAATCTAACTCTATAAGCACTAAGCCAAATCACATGGTGTTCATATGATATCCAAGTGACATTATAAGGGTTCCTATGGGTGAAGGGCATACAATAAGGGGGTGTAAGATTAGAGGATGGTTTTCAAAAGTATGAATGATAACAAATTTCGTTTAATCATAAAAATTTGACGCAGACGAAATGTCAAATATTGCAACTTCGAGCTTGAATAACCCCTCAACCATTGCTTCCATTGACCAGCCGTAAGAAGGAAAGTTGACTACACACATTGAAACTCTTTTTATGATATTCAGTGACACAAGCATACTTTGGTTGGTCATTGTGCATGGTAGCCACACTGTGCCACCACTTATCGAAGGACTTTGTACTTGCTAGTCGATACCGAGTATTCCCAAACCATTGTTTCTCCCTCTGCCCACGTTTGACTTGTATTATTAGTTGTGAACGTTGACCACACACACCAAACTTCTTTGGTCATGAGCAGTGATGTATGCCTACTTGGATAGGTCATTGTGCACGGTAGCCACACCGTGCCAGTACATACGAAAGACCTTTGTACTTGCTAGAAGATACATAGTGTTTTGAAACCATGTTTTCCCCCTGTGACCATTTGTGACTCATGTTATGGGTTGTGAACGTTGACAACCCATATTGAAATTCTTTGGACATGGTTAGTGACATATGCCTAGTTTGGTTTGTCACTGTATGTGGTTTCCACGCCGTGTCACTACGTATTGGAGGTCATTGTGCATTCTAGTTGATAGCTAGTGTTCCCAAACCATTGTTACCCCCCTCTGACTATCAATGACTCCTTTTGTGAGTTGTCAACGCTGACCACATGAAGTGAAATTCGTTGGTCATGGTCAGTGACATATGCATACTTTGGTTGGTCACTGTGCATGGTAGCCACGCTGTGCCACTACATATTGAAGGTATTTGTACTTGCTAGTCGATAACTAGTATTCACAAACCATTATCTTCCACCCTGACCATTTGGGACTCGTGTTATGAGTTGTCAGAGTTTACCACACTTAGTGACATTATTTGGTCCTGGTCATGGACATATGCCTACTTTGGTTGGTCGTCGTGCATGGTATCCACACCGTGCCACAACTTATTGAAGGTCCTTGTGCTTGCTAGTTGATACCTGGTGTTCCCAAACCATTGTCTCCCCCTCTGACCATTTGTGACTCCTATTATGAGTTGTCAACGCTGACCACACATAGCGGATTTCTTTGGTCAAAGGTAGTACATATTCCCACTTTGGTCGTTCATTGTGCATGGCAGCCACACCGTGCTTATACTGATTGAAGGTCGCTGTACTTGCTAGTTGAGAACTGGTATTTCTGGACCATTGTTTCCCCCTCTGACCGTTTGTGACTCATGTTATGGTTGGTGAATGTTGACCACCCATATTGAATTTCTTTCATCATGGTCGGTGACATATGCCTAGTTTGGCTCTTTGGTGTGCATAGTAGCCACAGCGTGCCACTACACATTGAAGTTCTTTGTCCTTTCTAGTCCATACATAGGGTTCCCAAACCATTGTCTCTCCCTCTGACCATTTGTGACTCGTGTTTTGAGTTGTCAATGTTGACTATACATAGTGGACTTCTTCGGTCATAGTCAGTGACGTATGCATCCTTAGGTTGGTCACTGCGCACGCTAGCCACACCGTGCCACTACTTGTTGAAAATATTTATACTTGCTAGTTGATAACTAGTGTTCCCAACCCATGGTTTCCCCACTGACCATTTGTGACTCGTGTTATGAGTTTTAAACGTTGAACACATACTGTGAAATCCATCTGGTCATGGTTTGTGACATATGCCTACTTTGGTTTGGCACTGTACATGGCTACCACGCCGTGTCATTACGTATCGAAGGTCTTTGTGCTTTCTTGTTGACAGCTAGTGTTCCCAAAACATTGTTAGCCCCCTCTCAATATCTGTGACTCGTGTTGTGAGTTGTCAACATTGACCACATGAAGTGAACTTCTTTGGTCATGGTCAGTGACATTATGCATGCTTTGGTTGGTCACTGTGCATTGTAGCCACTACATATTGAAGGTATTTGTCCTTGCTACACGATAACTAGTATTTTTTGACCATTATCTTCCACTCTCGCCCATTGCGACTCGTGTTATGAGCTGTCAAAATTTACCACACATGGTGACATTCTTTGGTCATGGTCAGTGACATATGCATACCTCGGTTGGTCATCGTGAATGGTATCCACACCGTGCCACAACGTATTGAAGGTCATTGTGCTTGCTAGTTGATACCTGGTGTTCCCAAACAATTGTGTCCCCCTCCGACTATTTGTGGCTCTTATTATGAGTTGTCAACGTTGACCACACACGTCTGATTTCTTTGGTCAAAGGAAGTACATATGCCTACTTTGGTCGGTCATTGTGCATGGTAGCCACACCGTGGTACTACTGATTGAAGGGCGTTGTACTTGCTAGTTGAGAACTGATATTCCCAGACCATTGTTTTCCCCTCTGACCGTTTGTGACTCGTGTTATGGTTGGTGAACGTTGACCACCCATATTTACAGTCTTTGGTCATGGTCAGTGACATATGCCTAGTTTGTTTGTTTGGTGTGCATAGTAGACACACAGTGCCACTACGTATTGAAGTTATTTGTCCTTTCTCGTCCATGCATAGGGTTCCCAAACCATTGTCTCTCCCTCTGACCATTTGTGACTCGTGTTATGAGTTGTCAATGTTGACCACGCATACTGGATTTCTTCGGTTATAGTCAGTGACGTATTCATCCTTTGGTTGGTCATTGTGCATTCCAACCAAACCGTGCCACTACTTGTTGAAGTTCTTCATACTTGCTACTTGATAACTAGTGTTCCCAACCCATTGTTTCCCCCTCTGACCATTTGTGACTCGTGTTAAGAGTTTTAAATATTGATTACACACTGTGAAATTGGTTTGGTCATGGTTAGTGACATATGCCTACTTTGGTTTGTCAATGTACATGATTACCACGCCGTGTCACTAAATATTAAAGGTATTTGTGCTTTCTAGTTAATAGCTAGTGTTCCCAAACCATTGTTATCCCTCTTTGACTATCTGTGACTCGTGTTGTGAGTTGTCAACGCTGACCACATGAAGTGAAATTCGTTGCTCATCGCAAGTGGCATATGCATACTTTGGTTGGTCACTGTGCATGGTAGCCACGCTGTGCCACTACATATTGAAGGTATTTGTACTTTCTAGTGGATAACTAGCATTCACAAACCATTATCTTCCACCCTGACCATTTGTGACTCGTGTTATGAGTTGTCAAAGTTTACCACACTTAGTGACATTATTTGGTCATGGTCAGTGACATATGCATACTTTGGCTGGTCATAGTGCATGGTATCCACACCGTGCCACAACTTATTGAAGGTCCTTGTGCTTGCTAGTAGATGCCTGGTGTTCCCAAACCATTGTCTCCCCTTCTGACCATTTGTGACTCCTATTATGAGTTGTCAACGCTGACCACACACAGCGGATTTCTTTGGTCAAAGGCAGTACATATGCCTACTTTGATCGGTCATTGTGCATGGTAGCCACACCGTGCTTATACTGATTGAAGGTCACTGTACTTGCTAGTTGAGAACTGATATTCCTAGACCATTGTTTCCCCCTCTGACCGTTTGTGACACGTGTTATGGTTGGTCAACGTTGACCACCCATGTTAAAAATTTCTCGTCATGGTCAGTGACATATGCCTAGTGTGGTTGTTTGATGTGCATAGTAGCCACACCGTGCCACTACGTATTGAAGTTCTTTGTCCTTTCTAGTCGATACGCAGGGTTCCCAAACCATTGTCTCTCCCTCGGACCATTTGTGACTCGTGGTATGAGTTGTCAATGTTGACCACACATAGTGGACTTCTTCGGACATAGTATATGACGTATGCATCCTGTGGTTGGTCAATGTGCACGCTAACCACACCGTGCCACTTCTTGTTGAAGGTCTTTGTACCTGCTAGCTGATAACTAGTGTTCCCAACCCATTGTTTCCCCCTCTGACCATTTGTGACTCGTGTTATGCGTATTCAATGTTGACCACACACTGTGAAATTATTTTGGTAATGGTTAGTGACATATGCCTATATTGGTTTGTCACTGTACGTGGTTACCACACCGTGTCACTGCGTATCGAAGGTCTATGTGCGTTCTAGTTGATAGCTAGTGTTCCCAAACCATTGTTACCCCATTTGAATATCTGTGACTCGTGTTGTGAGTTGTCAACATTGACCACATGAAGCGAAATTCTTTGGTCATGATCAGTGACATATGCATACTTTGGTTGGTCACTGTGCATTGTACCCCACTGTGCCACTGCATATTGAATGTATTTGTACTTGCTAGCCGATAACTAGTATTTAGGAACCATTATCTTCCACTCTGACCATTTGTGACTCGCGTAGTGAGTTGTCAAAGTTTACCACACAGGGTGATATTCTTTGGTCATGGTCAGTGACATATGGTTGGTCATCGTGCATGGTCTCCGCACCGTGCCACAACGTACTGAAGGTCATTGTGCTTGCTAGTTGATACCTTGTGTTCCCAAACAATTGTTTCCCCCTCTGACTATTTGTGACTTGTATTATGAGTTGTCAATGTTGACGACACACATCGGATTTCTTTGGTCAAAGGCAGTACATATGCCTACTCTGGTCGGTCATTGTGCATGGTAGCCACACCGTGCTACTACTGATTGAAGGTCGTTGTACTTGCTATTTAAGAACTGATCTTCCCGGACCATTGTTGCCCCCTCTGACCGTTTGTGACTCGTGTTATGGTTGGTGAACGTTGACCACGCATATTGAAATTCTCTGATCATGGTCAGTGGCATATGCCTAGTTTGGTTGTTTGCTGTGCATAGTAGCCACACCGTGCCACTATGTATTGAAGTTATTCGTCCTTTCTAGTCCATGCATAGGGTTCTTAACCCATTGTCTCTTCTGCTGACCATTCGTGACTCGTGTTATGAGTTGTAAATGTTGACCACACATAGTGGACTTCTTCCGTCATAGTCAGTGACATATTCATCATTTGGTTGGTCACTGTGCACGCTAGCTACACCATGCCACTAATTGTTGAAGTTCATCATACTTGCTAGTTGATAACTAGTGTTCCCAGCCCATTGTTTCCCCCTCTGACCACTTGTGACTCGTGTGATGAGTTTTCAGCGTTGACCACACACCGTAAAATTATTTGGTCATGGTTAGTTATATATGCCTAGTTTGGTTTGTCACCATACGTGGTTACCACACCATGTCACTATGTATTGAAGGTCTTTGTGCTATTTAGTTGATAGCTAGTGTTCCCAAACCATTGTTACCCCCCCTCTGACTATCAGTGACCCGTGCTGTGAGTTGTCAACGCTGACCACATGAAGTGAAATTCGTTGGTCATGGTCAGTGACATATACATACTTTGGGTTGTCACTGTGCATGGTAGCCACGCTGTGCCACTATATATTGAAGGTATTTGTACTTTGTAGTCGATAACTAGTATTCAAAAACCATTTTCTTCCACCCTGACCATTTGTGACTCGTGTTATCAGCTGTCAGAGTTTACCACACTTAGTGACATTATTTGCTCATGGTCAGTGACATATGCCTACTTTGGTTGGTCATCGTGCATGGTATCCACACCGTGCCACAACTTATTGAAGGTCATTGTACTTGCTAGTTGATACCTGGTGTTCCCAAACCATTGTCTCCCCCCTCACCATTTGTGACTCCTATTTTGAGTTGTCAACGCTGACCACATGAAGTGAACTTCTTTGGTCATGGTCAGTGACATATGCCTACTTTGGTTGGTCATCGTGCATGGTATCCACACCGTGCCACAACTTATTGAAGGTCATTGTACTTGCTAGTTGATACCTGGTGTTCCCAAACCATTGTCTCCCCCCTCACCATTTGTGACTCCTATTTTGAGTTGTCAACGCTGACCACACACAGCGGAATTCTTTGGTCAAATGTAGTATATATGCCTACTTTGGTCGGTCATTGTACATGGTAGCCACACCGTGCTTATACTGATTTAAGATCGCTGTACTTGCTAGTTGAGAACTGATGTTCACATACCATTGTTTCCCCCTCTGCCCGCATGTGACTCGTGTTATGGTTGGTGAATGTTGACCACCCATATTGAAATTCTTTCATCATGGTCGGTGACGTATGCCTAATTTGGTTGCTTGATGTGTATAGTAGCCACACCGTGCCACTACGCATTGAAGTTCTTAGTCCTTTCTAGTCCATACATAGGGTTCCCAAACCATTGTCTCTCCCTCTGACCATTTATGACTCGTGTTATGAGATGTCAATGTTGACCAAACATAGTGGACTTCTTCGGTCATAGTCAGTGACGTGTGCATCCTTAGGTTGGTCACTGTGCACGCTAGCCACACCGTGCCACTACTTGTTGAAAATATTTCTACTTGCTAGTTGATAACTAGTGTTCCCAACCCATGGTTTCCCCCACTGACCATTTGTGACTCGTGTTATGAGTTTTCAACGTTGACCACACACTGTGAAATCCGTCTGGTCATGGTTTGTGACATATGCCTACTTTGGTTTGTCACTGTACATGGCTACCACGCCGTGTCATTACGTATCGAAGGTCTGTGTGCTTTCTTGTTGACAGCTAGTGTTCCCAAACCATTGTTAGCCCCCTCTGAATATCTGTGACTCGTGTTGTGAGTTGTCAACATTGACCACATGAAGTGAACTTCTTTGGTCATGGTCAGTGACATATGCATGCTTTTGTTGGTCACTGTGCATTGTAGCCACACTGTGCCACTACATATTGAAGGTATTTGTCCTTGCTACTCGATAACTAGTATTTTTTTACCATTATCTTCCACTCTCACCATTTGCGACTCGTGTTATGAGCTGTCAAAATTTACCACACATGGTGACATTCTTTGTTCATGGTCAGTGACATATGCATACCTCGGTTGGTCATCGTGAATGGTATCCAGACCGTGCCACAACGTATTGAAGGTCATTGTGCTTGCTAGTAGATACCTGGTGTTCCCAAAAATTTGTGTCCCCTTCCGACTACTTGTGGCTCTTATTATGAGTTGTCAACGTTGACCACACACGGCGGATTTCTTTGGTCAAAGGCAGTACATATGCCTACTTTGGTCGGTCATTGTGCATGGTAGCCACACCGTGCTACTACTGATTGAAGGGCGTTGTACTTGCTAGTTGAGAACTGATATTCCCGGACCATTGTTTTCCCCTCTGACCGTTTGTGACTCGTGTTATGGTTGGTGAACGTTGACCACCCATATTGAAATTCTTTGATCATGGTCAGTGACATATGCTTAGTTTGTATGTTTGGTGTGCATAGTAGCCACACTGTGCCACTACGTATTGAAGTTATATTTCCTTTCTAGTCCATGCATAGGGTTCCCAAACCATTGTCTCTCCCTCTGACCATTTGTGACTCGTGGTATGAGTTGTCAATGTTGACCACACATAGTGGACTTCTTCCGTCATAGTCAGTGACGTATTCAACCTTTGGTTGGTCATTGTGCATGCTAGCCAAACCGTGCCACTACTTGTTGAAGTTCTTCATAATTGCTAGTTCATAACTTGTGTCCCCAACCCATTGTTTCCCCCTCTGACAATTTGTGACTCGTGTTAAGAGTTTTCAATATTGACCACACACTGTGAAATTTCTTTGGTCATGGTTAGTGACATATGCCTACTTTGGTTTGTCACTTTACATGGTTACCACGCCGTATCACTACATATTGGAGGTCTTTGTGCTTTCTAGTTGATAGCTAGTGTTCCCAGACCATTGTTACCCTCCTCTGACTATCAGTGACTCGTGTTGTGAGTTGTCAACGCTGACCACATGAAGTGAAATTTGTTGGTCATGGTGAGTGACATATGCACACTTTGGTTGGTCAATGTGCATGGTAGCCACGCTGTTCCACTACATATTGAAGGTATTTGTACTTTCTAGTGGATAAGTGGTATTCACAAACCATTATCTTCCACCCTGACGATTTGTGACTCGTGTTATGACTTGTCAAAGTTTACCACACTTAGTGACATTATTTGGTCATGGTCAGTGACATATGCATACTTTCGCTGGTCATCGTGCATGGTATCCACACCGTGCCACAACTTATTGAAGGTCCTTGTGCTTGCTAGTTGATACCTGGTATTCCCAAACCATTGTCTCCCCCTCTGACCATTTGCGACTCCTATTATGAGTTGTCAACGCTGAGAACACACAGCGGATTTCTTTGGTCAAATGTAGTACATATGCCTACTTTGGTCGGTCATTGTGCATGGTAGCCACACCGTGCTTATGCTGATTGAAGGTCACTGTACTTGCTAGTTGAGAACTGATATTCCCAGAGCATTGCTTTCCCCTCTGACCGTTTGTGACACGTGTTATGGTTGGTCAATGTTGACCACCCATATTGAAAAGTTCTGCTCATGGTCAGTGACACTTGCCTAGTTTGGTTGTTTGGTGTGCATAGTAGCCACACCGTGCCACTACGTATTGAAGTTATTTGTCCTTTCTAGTCGATACGTAGGGTTCCCAAACCATTGTCTCTCCCTCTGACCATTTGTGACTCGTGTTATGAGTTGTCAATGTTGACCACACATAGTGGACTTCTTCGGTCATAGTCAGTGACGTATGCATCCTTTGGTTGGTCACTGTGCACGCTAGCCATACCGTGCCACTGCTTGTTGAAGGTCTTTGTACCTGCTAGCTGATAACTAGTGTTCCCAACCCATTGTTTCCCCCTCTGACCATTTGTGACTCGTGTTATGAGTTGTCAATGTTGACCACACATAGTGGACTTCTTCGGTCATAGTCAGTGACGTATGCATCCTTTGGTTGGTCACTGTGCACGCTAGCCACACCGTGCCACTGCTTGTTGAAGGTCTTTGTACCTGCTAGCTGATAACTAGTGTTCCCAACCCATTGTTTCCCCCTCTTACCATTTGTGAATCGTGTTATGCGTTTTCAACGTTGAACACACAGTGTGAAATTCTTTTGGTCATGGTTAGTGACATATGCCTACTTTGGTTTGTCACTGTACGTGGTTACCATGCCGTGTCACTACGTATCGAAGGTCTCTGTGCTTTCTAGTTGATAGCTAGTATTCCAAAACCATTGTTACCCCCATTGAATATCTGTGACTCGTGTTGTGAGTTGTCAACATTGACCAGATGAAGTGAAATTCTTTGGTCATGGTCAGTGACATATGCATACTTTGGTTGGTCACTGTGCATTGTATTACACTGTGCCACTGCATATTGAATGTATTTGTACTTGCTAGCCCATAACTAGTATTTAGGAACCATTATATTCCACTCTGACCATTTGTGACTCGTGTAGTGAGTTGTCAAAGTTTACCACACATGGTGACATTCTTTGGTCATGGTCAGTGACATATGGTTGGTCATTGTGGATGGTCTCCACACCGTGCCACAACGTACTGAAGGTCATTGTGCTTGCTAGTTGATACCTGGTGTTCCCAAACAATTGTTTCCCCCTATGACTATTTGTGACTCGTATTATGAGTTGTCAACGTTGACCATATATATCGGACTTCTTTGGTCAAAGGCAGTACATGTGCATACTCTGGTCGTGCTTTATGCATGGTAGCCACACCGTGCTACTACTGATTGAAGGTCGTTGTACTTGCTAGTTGAGAACTGATATTTCCGGACCATTGTTTCCCCCTCTGACCGTTTGTGACTCGTGTTATGGTTGGTGAACGTTGACCACCCATATTGAAATTCTTTGGTCATGGTCAGTGACATATGCCTAGTTTGGTTGTTTGGTGTGCATAGTAGCCACACCGTGCCACTACGTATTGAAGTTATTCGTCCTTTCTAGTCCATGCATAGGGATCCCAACCCATTTTCTCTCTCTCTGACCATTCGTGACTCGTGTTATGAGTTGTCAATATTGACCACACATACTGGACTTCTTCCGTCATAGTCAGTGACGTACTCATCCTTTGGTTGGTCACTGTGCACGCTAGCCACACCGTGCCACTGCTTGTTTAAGTTCTTCATACTTGCTAGTTGATAACTAGTGTTCCCAGCCCATTGTTTCCCCCTCTGACCATTTGTGACTCGTGTGATGAGTTTTCAACATTGACCACACACCGTGAAATTCCTTGGGCATGGTTAGTGACATATGCCTAGTTTGGTTTGTCACTGTACGTGGTTACCACGCCGTGTCACTACGTATTGGAGGTCTTTCTGGTTTCAAGTTGATAGCTAGTGTTCCCAAACCATTGTTACCCCCCTCTGACTATCATTGACTCGTGTTGTGAGTTGTCAACGCTGACCACATGAAGTGGAGTTCGTTGGTCATGGTCAGTGACATATGCATACTTTGGTTGGTCACTGTGCGTGGTAGCCACGCTGTGCCACTACATATTGAAGGTATTTGTACTTGCTAGTCGATAACTAGTATTCACAAACCATTATCTTCCAGCGTGACCATTTGTGACTCGTGTTATGAGTTGTCAGAGTTTATCACACTTAGTGACATTATTCGGTTTTGGTCAGTGACATATGCCTACTTTGGTTGGTCATCGTGCATGGTATCCACACCGTGCCACAACTTATTGAAGGTCATTGTGCTTGCTAGTTGATGCCTGGTGTTCCCAAACCATTGTCTCCCCCTCTGACCATTTGTGACTCCTATTATGAGTTGTCAACGCTGAACACACACAGCCGATTTCTTTGGTCAAAGGTAGTAAATATTTCTACTTTGGTTGGTCATTGTGCATGGTAGCTACACCGTGCGTATACTGATTGAAGGTCGCTGTACTTGCTAGTTGAGAACTGATATTCACAGACCATTGTTTCCCCCTCTGACCGTTTGTGACTCGTGTTATGGTTGGTGAATGTTGACCACCCATATTGAAATTCTTTCATCATGGTC
>SZWC01000550.1:212808-226505 GCA_023375785.1 Penium margaritaceum | reverse complement strand
ATAACTAGTATTTAGGAACCATTATCTTCCACTCTGACCATTTGTGCCTCGTGTAGTGAGTTGTCAAAGTTTACCACACATGATGACATTCTTTGGTCATGGTCAGTGACATATGGTTGGTCATCGTGCATGGTCTCCACACCGTGCCACAACGTACTGAAGGTCATTGTGCTTGCTAGTTTATACTTGGTGTTCCCAAACAATTGTCTCCCCCTCTGACGATTTGTGACTCGTATTATGAGTTGTCAACCATGACCATATACATCGGATTTCCTTGGTCAAAGGCCGTACATATGCCTTCTCTGGTCGGGCATTGTGCATGGTCGCCACACCGTGCTACTACTGATTGAAGGTCATTGTACTTGCTAGTTGAGAACTGATATTCCTGGACCATTGTTCCCCCTCTGGCTGTTTCTGACTGGTGTTATGGTTGGTGAACGTTGACCACCCATATTGAAATTCTTTGGTCATGGTCAGTGACATATGCCTAGTTTGGTTGTTTGGTGTGCATAGTAGCCACACCGTGCCACTACATATTGAATTTATTCATCCTTTCTAGTCCATGCATAGGGTTCCTAACCCATTTTCTCTCCCTCTGACCATTTGTGACTCGTGTTTTGAGTTGTGAATGTTGAGCACACATAGTGGACTTCTTCCGTCATAGTCAGTGACGTTTTCATCCTTTGGTTGGTCACTTTGCACGCTAGCCACACCGTGCCACTACTTGTTCAACTTCTTCATAATTGCTAGTTCATAACTAGTATTCGCAGCCCATTGTTTCCCCCTCTGACCATTTGTGACTCGTGTGATGAGTTTTCAACGTTGACCACACACCGTGAAATTCGTTGGTCATGGTTAGTGACATATGCCTACTTTGGTTTGTCACTGTACGTGGTTACCACGCCATTTCACTATGTATTGAAGGTCTTTGTGCTTTCTAGATGATAGCTAGTGTTCCCAAACCATTGTTACCCCCCCTCTGACTATCAGTGACTCGTGTTGTGACTTGTCAATGCTGACCACATGAAGTGAAATTCGTTGGTCATGGTCAGTGACATATGCATACTTTGGTTCATCAATGTGCATGGTAGCCACGCTGTGCCACTACATATTGAAGGTATTTGTACTTGCTAGTCAATAACTAGTATTCACAAACCATTATCTTCCACCCTGACCATTTGTGACTCGTGTTATGAGTTGTCAGAGTTTATCACACTAAGTGACATTATTTGGTCATGGTCAGTGACATATGCCTACTTTGGTTGGTCATCGTGCATGGTATACACACCGTGCCACAACTTATTGAAGGTCATTGTGCTTGCTAGTTGATACCCGGTGTTCCCAAACCATTTGCCCCCCCTCTCACAATCTGTGACTCCTATTATGTTTTGTCAACGCTGACCACATACAGCGGATTTCTCTGGTCAAAGGTAGTACATATGCCTACTTTGGTCGGTCATTGTGCATGGTAGCCACACCATGTTTATACTGATTGAAGGTCGCTGTACTTGGTAGTTGAGAACTGATATTCACAGACCATTGTTTCCCCCTCCGACCGTTTGTGACTCGTGTTATGGTTGGTGAATGTTGACCACCCATATTGAAATTCTTTCATCATGGTCGGTGACGTATGCCTAGTTTGGTTGTTTGGTGTGCATAGTAGCCACACCATGCCACTACGCATTGAAGTCATTTTTCCTTTCTAGTCGATACATAGGGTTCTTAAACCATTGTCTATCCTTCTGACCATTTGTGAATCGTGTTATGAGTTGTCAATGATGACCGTACATAGTGGACTTCTTTGGTCATAGTGAGTGACGTGTGCATCCTCTGGTTGGCCACTGTGCACGCTAGCCACACCGTGCCACTACTTGTTGAAAATCGTTCTACTTGCTAGTTGATAACTAGTGTTCCCAACCCATGGTTTCCCCCACTGACCATTTGTGACTCGTGTTATGAGTTTTCAACGTTGACCACACACTGTGAAATCTATTTGGTCATGGTTAGTTACATATGCCTAGTTTGGTTTGTCACTGTACATGGTTACCATGCCGTGTCACTACGTACTGAAGGTCTTTGTGCTTTCTAGTTGATAGCTAGTGTTCCCAGACCATTATTACCCCCCTCTGACTATCAGTGACTCGTGTTGTGAGTTGTCAACGTTGACCACATGAAGTGAAATTCTGTTGAAATTTACATACCAGGATCGTTAGGAGTCTTCAGACACAGTACTCTGATAAGTCAACTTTCTCAATTCTCTACTGAACTGTCGGTAATACTCTCTCATACACGTGTTATTGTTCTCACACACACACAGGCACTATTTCCTGAATAATGTCACTGACTGTGCGATTCAAGAGGGTGAGCTGAAGGCACAGTTACACGACTCGTCTCACAAGCTTTCCAACGGTACCAAGATTGCTTAGGATGGTTACACACAGACAATGTAATAGAAAATACAAAGCTACAGCTACTTGTATATCTGTACTAACTAAAAGCAGAAAAGTACAAGTGTTGAGTAGTCCGGTATCCTTGTGTCCTCGGGTTCTCAGACACAGGATTTTCCGGACACCGCTCGATGATCTCCGATCATCGGCAGACCGAGGTTTGCAGATGCCCAGCGCCCTCGGTGTGATCCACGAACGAGATCGTCCGGATCTGCGGTACCTTCTCATAGTCGCTGATCTCTGGGCCGGTCGTCTTGAGATGACAGAAGGACCGCACCTCTTGACTCGGCGAAGGCCGCAATTGTTCCAACTGCCTTTGCACGATTCATGAGCATAGGAACCATCTTTAGAAAGAGCAGTGTCTTGCGCGTGCTCCTGTTCCTCGCCACGTCGGCAGACTCAGAGTCAAGAGGAGCTCATGCTCGCACTCTCGCTTTGTCTGCCGAACCACACACCCTGTTTGTCCAAAACCTGTCCAGATATATGTTGTCTGGTAGAGTTGTTCTGTCAGCTCTGTGGAGCTCCCATAGGATGAGTAGAGAGAATAGGGCTGCGGATGGATGGATCAGTGGGACGCCTAAAGAGGCCTGCCCACAGCCATAACATGCCCCGCAATATAGGATAGACAGGAGGGCCGAGAGAGAGCTGGGGATCTCTCTCTCTCTCGGCCCTCTTGTTTTTCCTTTTGTTGATGTTGTGCCGAGCCCAGTAGATGAATAGATGAAGAGGATCGGACGGTTGCCCTTTTTCCAACATTCCCCCCCTTGTCGATCCAGTACTGATGAAGTTGGAGGCGACAAGTCGAAAAAGAAAAGAAGCCCCCCCCGAGAGAAGAAAGCCGGTAGGACTGGGGTGACGAAGAGGAGGAGGACAGGGCGAGGCACGGGAATGCGCGGCAAAAGAACCCCCCCCGGGCAAACCGAGTATCGCGGAGAGAGAAAAAAAAGAGAGCTGGAGCAACAAGACGTGGAGTGGACAGTGGGCCGGAGGGAACTTTGTAGCCCGGGCAACGCCCCGACGGCTGAGAATTAACTCGGTCCCCAGCTGTACACCCCGCCCGGACGAGAAGGAGTGGGCCCCCTCCCCCGCATCCGGCTTGCAGGATGAGCCCGACAGCGGTGGCCCACCCATGGGGGTCTGAGAGAGTAGACAGAAAGAACAGAATATAGACGGAAAGAAAAAGCTGTTGGGAGCGGCGTGGCGCCGGCGGGGAGCAGGCCAAGGGGTGAGGGCGTTGTCGTGTTGCGAGGAGCGAAGCGCAAGAGGGGCGAAAAAAAGAGAACGCAGCAAGGGAGAGGACAGCGGCAGGCAGAAGCAAAGGAGGGTGGGGAAAAACGGTCGAGCGCAACCCGCGTCCGTGCCAATGCCTCATGTGGGGGGCACGAAAACGGGAACCGATGACGGTTCCACCAAGATCACTCTCTGTCCGTTCCAACGCCTCATATGGGGGGAACGGAAGGAGAGCATCGGGGACAGGCGTCAGCAGGAGGAGAAGCGGGAGAGAGAGAAAAGAAGCGCCAGGAAGAGTCAGGACGAGGAGAGAAGACCCATGCGAGTGCAGAGATGAGAATGACGATCGTCAGAGAGGGCTTTGGTGAAGATGTCAGCAGTTTGATCGACGGTAGGAAGGTAGTGCATGACGACCTCACCCTCTGCAAATGCGTCGCGGACGTAATGGTACTGTCGACGAACATGCTTGGTGCGGTCATGGAGAACTGGGTCCTCGGAGAGAGCGATAGCCCCTTCGTTATCACAGTGGATGGGCGTGGTCTCGAGTTGATCGAAGCCGAGCTCGCTCAGAAGCATATGAAGCCAGACGGCTTCTCGTGTGCATTCGCTCTCGGCAATGTACTCAGCTTCCATTGAGGAGAGGGCGACCACAGATTGCTTCTTGCTACGCCAGCTGACGGGTCCATCATTGAAGAGAAAGACATATCCAGAGGTGGAGCGGCTTGTGGTGTGATCACTAGAGAGATCGGCATTGCAGAATCACTGGAGAACATTGTTGCCAGAGGAGTAACGAATCGCAAGGGAAGCGGACCCACGAAGGTAGCGAATGCTGCGCTTGGCGGCCACGACGTGTGCAGCAGTGGGGCACTGACAGCCTTGACTGAGGAGGCCAAAAGAAAAGGAGAGATCAAGTCTGGTAGCCACGGAAGAGTACACCAGAGAGCCCACCATGCGCGGAAAAGCTTGGAAATCTGCTGAGGAGGCCAGGGGTGTGACGGTGGTGACTGGTTTGGCAAGGCCATGGTCCTTGGAGAGTGGTGTAGGTTGAGAATTGGATGCTCTAAGTCCAAATTGGTCAGCCACACGTTGAGCGTAAGTAGCCTGAGTGAGTGTGACATGATCGTGCAGGAAGTCATGGGTGATTTGGATCCCAAGGTAGTACTTGAGAGGTCCCATATCAGTCATCTCAAAGCGGCGAGAAAGCTGCTCTTTGAGGGTATCCAGAACAGAGAGTGATGGTCCGAAAAGGATCAGGTCGTCCACGCAAAGGATGACGCCGAGTAGGTTGGATCCTCCACAAAAGTACACGGAGTGATCAGAGTGCAGACGTTGGAGACCTTGGACCAGGAAGAATTTGTGGATCTTGATATTCCACTGGCGCGGAGCTTGCTTGAGGCCATATAAGGACTTGTTGAGTTTGCAGACATAGTCGGGGTGATCCGGTGACTCAAAGCCTTCTGGTTGGGTCATGTAGATGACTTCTTTAAGGTCACCATTGAGGAAGGCACTCTTGACATCCATCTGATGAAGATGCCACTTGTTGTTGGCGGCCAGAGAGAGAATCACCCTGATGGATGAATACTTGGCTACTGGTGCAAAAGTGTCTTGGTAGTTGACTCCAAGAACTTGACTGAANAGGTGGCGGCGTTGTTTCAATGTAGACAGTGGGTGTAACTGCTGGTGGTGTTGTATCACGTGCACGGTTGAAGAAGCTTTCATCGAAGATGGGCTGCCTGCTGCGAATCACTTGTTTGGAGTCTGGATCCCAGAGTCGATAGATGTCACGTGTCTCATATCCAAGGAGGATACAGACTTTAGATCGTGGGTCCAATTTGGAGCGCTCTTCCGGGCGGATCCAGGCATGCGCAGTGCATCCAAAAATACGGATGTGCCCCAGATAGGGCTTATGTCCGGTCCATGCTTCATATGGTGTGGGTGTACCTACAGGCAGCTTAGTCGTTGGAAGGTGATTCGTGATGTATGCTGCAGTGTGAAGAGCTTCAGCCCAGAATGCGGATGAGAGCTCGGCCGTATGAAGCATAGTCCGGACTCTTTCAAGAAGAGTCTGATTCATCCTCTCAGCTTTGCCATTCTTTTGTGGAGTGTATGGCACTGTGGTTTGATGTTGAATGCCTCTTTCATCGTAGAAGGCCTTGAGGTTTCGGTTGACAAACTCTGTTCCGTTGTCAGTTCGGATCTTCTTCACGGTCAGGCTGGTTTCGTTTTCAACCTGTCGAACCCAGGTTTTGATTTCTTCAACAGCATCAGACTTGAAACGGAGAATCTGAGTCCAGACCATGTGTGAATAATCATCCAGAACGACGAGGAAACAATGCTTGTTTGAAAGGGAGCCTTCCTTGATGTAGCACAGATCCATGTGGACGAGCTCCAGGCACTCATGAGTTCCATGTGTTGGGAGTGTTTGAAAAGACGCTCGATGTTGTTTGCTTGTGATGCAGCCGCCGCACATGGGTGCTTCTTTGTCCTTCAGCAGGCTGTCCGGAAGATCATGAGCAACTGAATGTGCAGCCATTTTTGTTAGAGTTGAATAGCTAACACGTGCCAGCCGCTTGTGCCAAAGTTTTGCTGGGTTTGCCCGAGATGTCTTTGTCGGTGTAGGAGCAGAAGCCACAAAGGCCATCTCTTGCGTTGCTGAATGTATTGATGGTTCACTGGTGTCAACGATAGTCAGATTTCCCATCCGTGTAGCCACGGCTGCCAGTTGTGATGCTTGGTTGTACACATTGCAGTTATTGTCAGTGTCAAACACTACTTCGAAGCCTTTGTCGTTGAGCTTGGTGACTGAGAGAAGGTTTGCGGCAAGGACTGGAACATAAAGTACATCTTCAAAAGTCCTTGTTGCTGGTTTTCCGTTTCACTTGATCCCAACTCTCACTGTTCCTTGGCCGTAGGCAGGGATGGTTCTTCCATCACCAAGACGGACTTCTCGTGGCGTTAGAAAACATTTGAAGTTGATGAACCAGTCCTTTTTGCAGGTCATATGTTTCGTACACCCAGAGTCCATGGTCCATGCCAAGATGCCAGCAGCCAGGAGAAGGGCGCTGTCGATGGAGCACATGGCCAAGTCTTCAGTCACAAACTCTTCTTCAGTCAGGATGTGATGTGCTGAATCTGCTGGTTCTGAGTCATAGAATAAAGGTTCTGGTGGTGTAGCTGACATGTCCCCGTCAGACATAGTTGATCCTTCAGATAGGAGGTTCAACTGAAAGTTTTCCACTCCGTCTGGTAATTCCTGTGCTTTTGTAGATCCTGTAAGAAAGGCGGCCATAGTGGACATGTAAGTAGTCAGCATTGCTTGATGTGGTCGTCGGGAACCATAGTGACGAGCGAAGTTTGGACGCCGTTTGGGACAGTCCACAGCAATGTGCCCCTTTTGCTTGCACGGTCAGCACACTCGGTCAGTTGGGGGAACATATCCTCGTGGTGAATGAGGGGTTGATGAATCTCTGTTGTTGGAGTGTGTGAGGGAGCCCTGACTGCCGTTACCATAGCTTCGAAACTTTTTTGTCCTTTGTCATTGATATTTGGTCACAAGACCAGCTTCTCCTCCATTGTCCTTGATATGTTGCTCTTCAACCATCGTGAGTTCTTCAACAGCCTTCTCCAGAGTCAGCGAGTATGGTTGATTTCCGGGTGGAGCTGCTGCTGCAGCTGCTCCTGCGGCGGCACCAGGTGCCCCACCGGCGGCTCTTCCTTGTGCATCAATGGCTTGCTGTAGTGTTGTTCGACGTTCAGCCAGTTGAGTATCAAAGGTCTTCCCTTGTTTCTGAAAGGTCAGAAGACGGTTGATGGTGTCTTTGAATCTGACAGGTAGTCCACGAAAAAGGGTTAGTACTAGAACTCTCTCAGAGATCGCTTCTCCCATTGATGCGATACGGCTTGCTAGATGCTTGAGATGGGACACATGATCTTCCAAGCGTGTTCCTTCTTCCATCCGTTGTGTGTGAAACTCTGTCAAGAGACTTCCCAGTTCAATGTCGCTTGTCCTTTCATAGCGACTTTTCAGGGCCTTCCATGTTTTCCTTGGACAGTTGGTTGGGTTGTTGTCTCTGATGATAAACTTGAGTCGTTCTGTTAAGTTCAGCGCCAGAATTGAGAAGGCCCGATCACAACGCCGCTTCCAACTGACTTGTTATTCAGATGTCGCTCCTGCAGGTAATATGTCAGTGGGAGGATCACAGACAACTCCCCATAGACCCTTGTTCAGGAGAACCATCTCGATGTTGACTGCGAATGTATGGTAGTCATCGCCGTCAAAGGGCGCGACTTTGAAATGGTCTCCATGGTTGATTGTTGCTGCCATGATTATGTAGATCTGATGACGCCTCCTGCTCTGATACCAAACAATGAAGTTTACATACCAGGATCTTTAGGAGTCTTCAAACACAGTACTCTGATAAGTCGACTTTCTCAATTCTCTACTGAACTGTCGGTAATACTCTCTCATACACGTGTTACTGTTCACACACACACACAGGCACTCTTGCCTGAATAATGTCACTGACTGTGCGATTCAAGAGGGTGAGCTGAAGGCACTGTTACACGACCCGTCTCACAAGCTTTCCAACAGTACCAAGGTTTCGTAGAATGGTTACACAATGACGAAGTAATAGCAAATAGAAAGCTACGGCTACTTGTATGTCTGTACTAACTAAGAGCAGAAAAGTACAAGTGTTGAGTAGTCCGGTATCCTTGTGTCTTCGGGTTCTCAGGCATAGGATATGCCGGACACCACTCGATGATCTCCGATCATCGGCAGACTGAGGTTGGCATAAGCCCAACGTCCTCGGTGCGATCCACGAATGAGATCGTCCGGATCTGTGGTAACTTCTCATAGTCGCTGATATATCGGCCGGTCGTCTTGAGATGACGGAAGGACCGCACCTCTTGACTCGGCGACGGCCGTGATTCTTCCAACTGCCTTTGCACGATTCATGAGCATAGGATCCATCTTTAGAAAGAGTAGTGTATTGCGCGTGCTCCTGTTCCTCGCCACGTCAACAGACTCAGAGTCGAAAGGAGCTCATGCTCGCACAATCACTTCCTCTGCCGAACCACACATCCTGTTTGTCCAAAACCTGTCCAGATATATGTTGTCTGGTAGAGTTGTTCTGTCACCACTGTGGAGCTCCCATAGGATGAGTAGAGAGAATAGGGCTGCAGATGGATGGATCAGTGGGACGCCTAAAGAGGCCTGCCCACAGCCATACCATGCTCCGCCATATAGGATAGACAGGAGGGCCGAGAGAGAGCTGAGGATCTCTCTCTCTTGGCCCTCTTGTTTTTCCTTTTGTCGATTTTGTGCCGAGCCCAGTAGACAAATAGATGAAGAGGATCAGATGGTTCCCCTTTGTCCAACAATTTTGTTGGTCATGGTCAATGACATATGCATACTTTGGTTGGTCACTGTGCATGGTAGCCATGCTGTGCCACTACATATTGAAGGTATTTGTACTTGCTAGTCGATAACTAGTATTCACAAACAATTATCTTCCACCCTGACCATTTGTGACTCGTATTATTAGTTGTCAGCGTTTACAACACTTAGTGACATTATCTGGTCATGGTCAGTGACATATGCCTACTTTGGTTGGTCATCGTGCAGGGTATCCACACCGTGCCACAACTTATTGAAGGTCCTTGTGCCTGCTAGTTGATACCTGGTGTTCCCAAACCATTGTCTCCCCCTCTGACCATTTGTGACTCCTATTGTGAAATGTCAACACTGACCACACACAGCAGATTTCTTTGGTCAAAGGTAGTACATATTCCTACTTTGGTCAGTCATTGTGCATAATAGCCACGCCGTGCTTATACTGATTGAAGGTCACTGTACTTGCTAGTTGAGAACTGATATTCA
Organism: Penium margaritaceum; assembly: GCA_023375785.1. Classification (NCBI taxonomy): domain Eukaryota; kingdom Viridiplantae; phylum Streptophyta; class Zygnematophyceae; order Desmidiales; family Peniaceae; genus Penium; species Penium margaritaceum. The sequence continues at coordinate 216,947 of SZWC01000550.1, read as the reverse complement.
CAGACCATTGTTTCCCCCTCTGACCGTTTGTGACTCGTGTTATGGTTGGTGAATGTTGACCACCCATTTTGAAATTCTTTCATCATGGTCGGTGACATGTGCCTAGTTTGGTTCTTTGGTGTGCATAGTAGCCACACCGTGCCACTACGCATTGAAGTTCTTTGTCCTTTCTAGTCAATACATAGGGTTCCCAAACCATTGTCTCTCCCTCTGACCATTTGTGACTCGTGTTATGAGTTGTCAATGCTGACCATACATCGTGGACGTCTTCGGTCATATTCAGTGACGTGTGCATCCTTTGGTTGGTCACTGTGCACGCTAGCCACACAGTGCCACTACTTGTTGAAAATCTGTCTACTTGCTAGTTGATAACTAGTGTTCCCAACCCATGGTTTCCCCCACTTACCATTTGTGACTCGTGTTATGAGTTTTCAACGTTGACCACACACAGTGAAATCCGTTTGGTCATGGTTTGTGACATATGCCTACTTTGGTTTGTCACTGTACGTGGTTACCACGCCGTGTCACTACGTATCGAAGGTCTCTGTGCTTTCTAGTTGATAGCTAGTGTTCCCAAACCATTGTTAACCCCTTTGAATATCTGTGACTAGTGTTGTGAGTTGTCAACATTGACCACATGAAGTGAATTTCTTTGGTCATGGTCAGTGACATATGCATACTTTGTTTGGTCACTGTGCATTGTAGCCAGGATGTGCCACTACATAATGAAGGTATTTGTACTTGCTAGTCGAGAACTAGTATTTTGAAACCATTATCTTCCACTCTCACCATTTGTGACTCGTGTTATGAGCTGTGAAAATTTACCACACATGGTGACATTCTTTGGTCATGGTCCGTGACATATGCATACCTTGGTTGGTCATCCGCATGGTATCCACACCGTGCCACAGCGTATTGAAATTCATTGTCCTTGCTAGTTGATACCTGGTGTTCCCAAACAATTGTGTCCCCATCTGACTATTTGTGGCTCGTATTATGAGTTGTCAACGTTGACCACACACGGCGGATTTCTTTGGTCAAAGGCAGTACATATGCCTACTTTGGTCGGTCATTGTGCATGGTAGCCACACCGTGCTAGTACTGATTGAAGGGCGTTGTACTTGCTAGTTGAGAACTGATATTCACAGACCATTGTTTCCCCCTCTGACCGTTTGTGACTCGTGTTATGGTTGGTGAATGTTGACCACCCATTTTGAAATTCTTTCATCATGGTCGGTGACATGTGCCTAGTTTGGTTCTTTGGTGTGCATAGTAGCCACACCGTGCCACTACGCATTGAAGTTCTTTGTCCTTTCTAGTCAATACATAGGGTTCCCAAACCATTGTCTCTCCCTCTGACCATTTGTGACTCGTGTTATGAGTTGTCAACATTGACCACATGAAGTGAATTTCTTTGGTCATGGTCAGTGACATATGCATACTTTGTTTGGTCACTGTGCATTGTAGCCAGGATGTGCCACTACATAATGAAGGTATTTGTACTTGCTAGTCGAGAACTAGTATTTTGAAACCATTATCTTCCACTCTCACCATTTGTGACTCGTGTTATGAGCTGTGAAAATTTACCACACATGGTGACATTCTTTGGTCATGGTCAGTGACATATGCATACTTTGTTTGGTCACTGTGCATTGTAGCCAGGATGTGCCACTACATAATGAAGGTATTTGTACTTGCTAGTCGAGAACTAGTATTTTGAAACCATTATCTTCCACTCTCACCATTTGTGACTCGTGTTATGAGCTGTGAAAATTTACCACACATGGTGACATTCTTTGGTCATGGTCAGTGACATATGCATACTTTGTTTGGTCACTGTGCATTGTAGCCAGGATGTGCCACTACATAATGAAGGTATTTGTACTTGCTAGTCGAGAACTAGTATTTTGAAACCATTATCTTCCACTCTCACCATTTGTGACTCGTGTTATGAGCTGTGAAAATTTACCACACATGGTGACATTCTTTGGTCATGGTCAGTGACATATGCATACCTTGGTTGGTCATCCGCATGGTATCCACACCGTGCCACAGCGTATTGAAATTCATTGTCCTTGCTAGTTGATACCTGGTGTTCCCAAACAATTGTGTCCCCATCTGACTATTTGTGGCTCGTATTATGAGTTGTCAACGTTGACCACACACGGCGGATTTCTTTGGTCAAAGGCAGTACATATGCCTACTTTGGTCGGTCATTGTGCATGGTAGCCACACCGTGCTAGTACTGATTGAAGGGCGTTGTACTTGCTAGTTGAGAACTGATATTCCCAGACCATTGTTTCCCCCTCTGACCATTTGTGACTCGTGTCATGATTGGTGAACGTTGACCTGCCATATTGAAATTCTTTGCTTATGGTCAGTGACATATGCCTAGTTTGTTTGTTTGGGGTGCATAGTAGCCACATCTTGCCACTACGTATTGAAGTTATTTGTCCTTTCTAGTCCATGCATAGGGTTCCCAAACCATTGTCTCTCCCTTTGACCATTTGTGACTCGTGTTATGAGTTGTCAATGCTGACCACGCAAGCTGGATTTCTTCGTTCATAGTCAGTGAATTATTCACCTGTGGTTGGTCACAATGCACGCTAACCAAACCGTGCCACTACTTGTTGAAGTTCTTCATACTTGCTAGTTGATAACTAGTGTTCCCAACCCATTGTTTCCCCCTCTGACCATTTGTGACTCGTGTTAAGAGTTTTCAATATTGATCACACACTGTGAAATTCATTTGGTCATGGTTAGTGACATATGCCTACTTTGGTTTGTCACTGTACACGGTTACCACGCCGTGTCACTACATGTTAAAGGTATTTGTGCTTTCTAGTGAATAGCTAGTGTTCCCAAACCATACTCACCCCCCTTTGACTATCTGCGACTCGTCTTGTGAGTTGTCAACGCTGACCACATGAAGTGAAATTCGTTGGTCATGGCCAGTGACATATGCATACTCTGGTTGGTCACTGTGCATGGTAGCCACGCTGTGCCACTACATATTGAAAGTATTTTTACTTGCTAGTGGAAAACTAGTATTCGAAAACCATTATCTTCCACCCTGACTTCTTGTGACTCGTGTTATGAGTTGTCAAAGTTTACCACACTTAGTGACATTACTTTGTCATGGTCATTGACATATGCATACTTTGGATGGTCATTGTGCATGGTATCCACACCGTGCCACAACTTATTGAAGGTCCTTGTGCTTGCTAGTTGATACATGGTGTTCCCAAACCATTGTCTCCCCCTCTAGCCATTTGTGACTCCTATTCTGAGTTGTCAACGCTGACCACACACAGCGGATTTCTTTGGTCAAAGGCAGTACATATGCCTACTTTGGTCGGTCATTGTGCATGGTAGCCACACCGTGCTTACACTGATTGAAGGTCACTGTACTTGCTATTTGAGAACTGATATTCCCAGACCATTATTTCCCCCTCTGACCGTTTGTGACATGTGTTACGGTTGGTCAACGTTGACCACCCATATTGAAATTTTCTGGTCATGGTCAGTGACATATGCCTAATTTGGTTGTTTGATGTGCATAGTAGCCACACCATGCCAGTACGTATTGAAGTTCTTTGTCCTTTCTAGTCGATACGTAGGGTTACCAAACCAGTGTCTCTCCCTCGGACCATTTGTGACTCGTGTTATGAGTTGTCTATGTTGACCACACATAGTGGACTTCTTCGGTCATAGTCAGTGACGTATGCATCCTTTGGTTGGTCACTGTGCACGCTAACCATACCGTGCCACTGCTTGTTGAAGGTATTTGTACCTGCTAGCTGATAACTAGTGTTCCCAACCCATTGTTTCCCCCTCTGACCATTCGTGACTCGTGTTATGCGTTTTCAACGTTGACCACACACTGTGAAATTCTTTTGGTCATGGTTAGTGACATATGCCTACTTTGGTTTGTCACTGTACGTGGTTACCACGCCGTGTCACTACGTATCGAAGGTCTCTGTGCTTTCTAGTTGATAGCTAGTGTTCCCAAACCATTGTTACCCCCTTTGAATATCTGTGACTCGTGTTGTGAGTTGTCAACATTGACCACATGAAGTGAAATTCTTTGGTCATGGTCAGTGACATATGCATACTTTGGTTGGTCACTGTGCATTGTA
>SZWC01000550.1:182947-192981 GCA_023375785.1 Penium margaritaceum | reverse complement strand
CCTACTTTGGTCGGTCATTGTGCATGGTAGCCGCACCGTGCTTATACTGATTGAAGGTCGCTGTACTTGCTAGTTGAGAACTGATATTCACAGACCATTGTTTCCCCTCTGACCGTTTGTGACTCGTGTTATGGTTGGTGAATGATGACCACCCATATTGAAATTCTTTCATCATGTTCGGTGACATATGCCTAGTTTGGTTCTTTGGTGTGCATAGTAGCCACACCGTGCCACTATGCATTGAAGTTCTGTGTCCTTTCTAGTCGATACATAGGGTTCCCAAACCATTGTCTCTCCCTCTGACCATTTGTGACTCGTGTTATGAGTTGTCAATGTTGACCATACATAGTGGACTTCTTCGGTCATAATGAGTGACGTGTGCATCCTCTGGTTGGTCACTGTGCACGCTAGCCACACTATGCCACTGCTTGTTGAAAATCTTTCTACTTGCTAGTTGATATCTAGTGTCCCCAACCCATGGTTTCCCCCAATGACCATTTGTCACTCGTGTTAAGAGTTGTCAACGTTGACCACACACTGTGAAATCCGTTTGGTCATGGTTTGTGACATATGCCTACTTTGGTTCGTCACTGTACATGGTTACCACGCTGTGTCATTACATATCGAAGGTCTTTGTGCTTTCTCGTTGGCAGCTAGTGTTCCCAACCCATTGTTAGCCCCCTCTGAATATCTGTGACTCGTGTTGTGAGTGGTCAACATTGACCACATGAAGTGAATTTCTTTGGTCTTGGTCAGTGACATATGCATACTTTGATTGGTCACTGTGCATTGTAGCCACACTGTGCCACTACATATTGAAGGTATTTGTACTTGCTAGTCAAGAACTAGTATTTTGAAACCATTATCTTCCACTCTCACCATTTGTGACTCGTGTTATGAGCTGTCAAGATTTTCCACACATGGTGACATTCTTTGGTCATGGTCAGTGACATATGCATACCTTGGTTGGTCATCGTGCATGGTAGCCACACCGTGCCACAACGTATTGAAGGTCATTGTGCTTGCTAGTTGATACCTGGTGTTCCCAAACAATTGTGTCCCCATCTGACTATTTGTGACTCGTATTATGAGTTGTCAACGTTGACCACACACGGCGGATTTCTTTGGTCAAAGGCAGTACATATGCCTACTTTGGTCGGTCATTGTGCATGGTAGCCACACCGTGCTAATACTGATTGAAGGGCGTTGTACTTGCTAGTTGAGAACTGATATTCCCGGACCATTGTTTCCCCCTATGGCCGTTTGTGCCTCGTGTTATCGTTGGTGAACGTTGAAGTTCTGTGGTCATGGTCAGTGACATATGCCTAGTTTGTTTGTTTGGTGAGCATAGTAGCCACACCGTGCCACTACGTATTGAAGTTATTTGTCCTTTCTAGTCCATGCATAGGGTTCCCAAACCATTGTCTCTCCCTCTGACCATTTGTGACTCGTGTTATGAGTTGTCAATATTGACCACGCATACTGGATTTCTTCGTTCATAGTCAGTGACGTATTCATCCTTTGGTTGGTCACTGTGCACGGTAGCCAAACCGTGCCGGTACTTGTTGAAGTTATTCATACTTGCTAGTTGATAACTAGTGTTCCTAACCCATTATTTCCCCCTCTGACCATTTGTGACTCGTGTTAAGAGTTTTCAATATTGACCACACACTGTGAAATTCGTTTGGTCATGGCTAGTGACATATGCCTTCTTTGGTTTGTCCCTGTACATGGTAACCACGCCGGGTCACTACATATTAAAGGTATTTGTGCTTTCTAGTTAATAGCTAGTGTTCCCAAACCATTGTTACCCCCATTTGACTATCTGTGACTCGTGTTGTGAGTTGTCAAAGATGAATACATGAAGCGAAATTCGTTGGTCATGGCCAGTGACATATGCATACTTTGGTTGGTCACTGTGCATGGTAGCCACACTGTGCCACTACATATTGAAGGTATTTGTACTTGCTAGTGGATAACTAGTATTCACAAACCATTATCTTCCACCCTGACCATTTGTGACTCGTGTTACGAGTTTTCAAAGTTTGCAACACTCAGTGACATTATTTGATCATGGTCAGTGACATATGCCTACTTTGGCTGGTCATCGTGCATGGTATCCACAGCATGCCACAACTTATTGAAGGTCCTTGTGCTTGCTAGTTGATGCCTGGTGTTCCCAAACCATTGTCTCCCCCTCTGAGCATTTTTTACTCCTAGTATGAGTTTTCAACGCTCACCACACACAGCGGATTTGTTTGGTCAAAGGTAGTACATATGCATACTTTGGTCGGTCATTGTGCATGGTAGCCACACTGTGCTTATACTGATTGAAGGTCACTGTACTTGCTAGTTGAGAACTGATATTCCCATACCATTGTTTCCCCCTCTGACCGTTTGTGACACGTGTTATGGTTGGTCAACGTTGACTACCCATATTGACATTTTCTGGGCATGGTCAGTGACATATGCATACTTTGGTTGGTCACTGTGCATGGTAGCCACACTGTGCTTATACTGATTGAAGGTCACTGTACTTGCTAGTTGAGAACTGATATTCCCATACCATTGTTTCCCCCTCTGACCGTTTGTGACACGTGTTATGGTTGGTCAACGTTGACTACCCATATTGACATTTTCTGGGCATGGTCAGTGACATATGCCTAGTTTGGTTGTTTGGTGTGCATAGTAGCCACACTGTGCCACTACGTATTGAAGTTCTTTGTCCTTTCTAGTCGATACGTAGGGTTCTTAAACCATTGTCTCTCCCTCTGACCATTTGTGACTCGTGATATGAGTTGTCAATGTTCACCACACATAGTGGACTTCTTCGGTCATAGTCAGTGACGTATGCATCCTTTGGTTGGTCACTGTGCATGCTAGCCACACCGTGCCACTGCTTGTTGAGGGTCTTTGTGCCTGCTAGCTGATAACTAGTGTTCCCAACCCATTGTTCCCCCCTCTGACCATTTGTGACTCGTGTTATGCGCTTTCAACGTTGACCACACACTGTGAAATTCTTTTGGTAATGGTTAGTGACATATACCTACTTTGGTTTGTCACTGTACGTGGTTACCACGCCGTGTCACTACGTATCAAAGGTCTCTGTGCTTTCTAGTTGATAGCTAGTGTTCCCAACCCATTGTTACCCCCTTTGAATATCTGTGACTCTTGTTGTGAGTTGTCAACGTTGACCACATGAAGTGAAAATCTTTGGTCATGGTCAGTGACATATGCATACTTTGGTTGGTCAGTGTGCATTGTAGCCAGACTGTGCCACTGCATATTGAATGTATTTGTACTTGCTAGCCGATAACTAGTTTTTAGGAACCATTATCTTCCACTCTGACCATTTGTGGCTCGTGTAGTGAGTTGTCAAAGTTTACTACACATGGTGAAATTCTTTGCTCATGGTCAGTGACATATGGTTGGTCATCTTGCATGGTCTCCACACCGTGCTACAACGTACTGAAGGTCATTGTTCTTGCTAGCTGATAGCTGGTGTTCCCAAACAATTGTTTCCCCCTCTGACTATTTGTGACTCGTATTATGAGCTGTCAACGTTGACCATACACATCGGATTTTGTTGGACAAATGCAGGACATATGCCTACGCTGTTCGGTCATTGTGCATGGTAGCCACACCGTGCTACTACTGATTGAAGGGCGTTGTACTTGCTAGTTGAGAACTGATATGCCCGGACCATTGATTCCCCCTCTCATCGTTTCTGACTCGTGTTATGGTTGCTGAACGTTGACCACCCATATTAAAATTCTTTGGTCATGGTCAGTGACATATGCCTAGTTTGGTTGTTTGGTGTGCTTAGTAGCCACGCCGTGCCACTATGTATTGAAGTTATTCGTCTTTTCTAGTCCATGCATAGGGTTCCCAACCCATTGTCTCTCCCTCTGACCAATCGTGACTCGTGTTATGAGTTGTCAATGTTGATCACACATAGCGGACGTCTTCCGTCATAGTCAGTGACGTATTCATCCTTTGGTTGGTCACCGTGCACGCTAGCCACACCGTGCCACTACTTGTTGAAGTTCTTCATACTTTCTAGTTGATAACTAGTGTTCCCAGCCCATTGTTTCCCCCTCTGACCATTAGTGACTCGTGTGATGAGTTCTAAATGTTGACCACACACCATGAAATTCTTTCGTCATGGTTAGTGACATATGCCTAGTTTGGTTTGTTACTGTACGTGGTTACCACGGCATGTCACTATGTATTGAAGGTATTTGTACTTTCTAGCTTATAGCTAGTGTTCCCAAACCATTTCTAACCCCCTCTGACTATCAGTGACTCGTGTTGTGAGTTGTCAACGCTGACCACATGAAGTGAAATTCGTTGGTCATGGTCAGTGACATATGCATACTTTGGTTGGTCCCTGTGCATTGTAGCCACGCTGTGCCACTACATATTGAAGGTATTTGTACTTGCTAGTTGATAAATAGTATTCACAAACCATTATCTTCCACCCTGACCATTTGTGACTCGTGTTATGAGTTGTCAGAATTTACCACACTTATTCACAAATTTGGGTCATGGTCAGTGACATATGCCTACTTTGGTTGGTCATCGTGCATGGTATCCACACCGTGCCACAACTTATTGAAGGTCATTGTACTTGCTAGTTGATACCTGGTGTTCCCAAACCATTGTCTCCCCCTCTCACCATCTGTGACTCCTATTATGAGTTGTCAACACTGACCACACACAGCGGATTTCTTTGGTCAAAGGTAGTACACATGCCCACTTTGGTCGGTCATTGTGCATGGTAGCCACACCGTGCTTATACTGATTGAAGGTCGCTGTACTTGCTAGTTGAGAACTGATATTCACTGACCATTGTTTCCCCCTCTGACCGTTTGTGACTCGTGTTATGGTTGGTGAATGTTGACCACCCATATTGAAATTCTTTCATCATGGTCGGTGACGTATGCCTAGTTTGGTTGTTTGGTGTGCATAGTAGCCACACCGTGCCACTACGCACTGAAGTCCTTTGTCCTTTACAGTCAATACATAGGGTTCCCAAACCATTGTCTATCCCTCTGACCATTTGTGACTCGTGTTATGAGTTGTCAATGTTGACCATACATAGTGGACTTCTTCGGTCATATTGAGTGACGTGTGCATCCTCTGGCTGGTCACTGTGCACACTAGCCACACCGTGCCACTACTTGTAGAAAATCTTTCTACTTGCTAGTGTATAACTAGTGTTCCCAACCCATAGTTTCCCCCACTGACCATTTGTGACTCGTGTTATGAGTTTTCAACGTTGACCACACACTGTGAAATCTCTTTGGTCATGGTCAGTTACATATGCCTAGTTTGGTTTGTCACTCTATGTGGTTACCACGCCGTATCACTACGTACTGAAGGTCTTTGTGGTTTCTAGTTGATAGCTAGTGTTCCCAGACTATTATTACCCCCCATCTGACTATCAGTGACTCGTGTTGTGAGTTGTCAACGCTGACCACATGAAGTGACATTCGTTGGTCATGGTCAGTGACATATGCATACTTTGGTTGGTCACTGTGCATGGTAGCCGCGCTGTGCCACTACATATTGAAGGTATTTGTACTTGCTAGTCGATATCTAGTATTCACAAACCATTATCTTCCACCCTGACCATTTGTGACTCGAGTTATGAGTTGTCAGAGTTTACCACACTTAGTGACATTATTTGGTCATGGTCAGTGACATATGCCTACTTTGGTTGGTCATCGTGCATGGTATCCACACCGTGCCACAACTTATTGAAGGTCCTTGTGCTTGCTAGTTGATACCTGGTCTTCCCAAACCATTGTCTCCCCCTCTGGCCATTTTTTACTCCTATTATGAGTTGTCAACGCTGAACACACACAGCGGATATCTTTTATCAAAGGTAGTACATATTCCTACTTTGGTCGGTCATTGTGCATGGTAGCCGCACCGTGCTTATACTGATTGAAGGTCGCTGTACTTGCTAGTTGATAACTGATATTCACAGACCATTGTTTCCCCCCTCTGACCGTTTGTGACTCGTGTTATGGTTGGTGAATTTTTACCACCCATATTGAAATTCTTTCATCATGTTCGGTGACATATGCCTAGTTTGGTTCTTTGGTGTGCATAGTAGCCACACCTTGCCACTACGCATTGAAGTTCTTTGTCCTTTCTAGTCCATACATAGGGTTCCCAAACCATTATCTCTCCCTCTGACCATTTGTGACTTGTGTTTTGAGTTGTCAATGTTGACCATACATAGTGGATTTCTTCGGTCATAATGAGTGACGTGTGTATCCTCTGGTTGGTCACTGTGCACGCTAGCCACACCGTGCCACTACTTGTTGAAAAGCTTTCTACTTGCTAGTTGATATCTATTGTCCCCAACCCATGGTTTCCCCCACTGACCATTTGTGACACGTGTTATGAGTTTTCAACGTTGACCACACACTATGAAATCCGTTTGGTCATGGTTTGTGGCATATGCCTACTTTGGTTTGTCACTGTACATGGTTACCACGCTGTGTCATTACTTATCGAAGGTCTTTGTGCTTTCTTGTTGGCAGCTACTGTTCCCAACCCATTGTTAGCCCCCTCTGAATATCTATGACTCGTGTTGGGAGTTGTAAACATTGACCACATGAAGTGAATTTCTTTGGTCATGGTCAGTGACATATGCATACTTTGGTTGGTGAATGTGCATTGTAGCCACACTGTGCCACTACATACTGAAGGTATTTGTACTTGCTTGTCAAGAACTAGTATTTTGATACCATTATCTTCCACTCTCACCATTTGTGACTCGTGTTATGAGCTGTCAAAATTTACCACACATGGTGACATTCTTTGGTCATGGTCAGTGACATATGCATATCTTGGTTGGTCATCGTGCATGGTATCCACACCGTGCCACAACGTATTAAAGGTCATTGTGCTTGCTAGTTGATACCTGGTGTTCCCAAACAACTGTGTCCCCCTCTGACTATTTGTGACTCGTATTATGAGTTGTCAACGTTGACCACACACGGCGGATTTCTTTGGTCAAAGGCAGTACATATGCCTACTTTGGTCGGTCATTGTGCATTGTAGCCACACCGTGCTACTAGTGATTGAAGGGTGTTGTACTTGCTAGTTGATAGCTGATATACCCAGACCATTGTTTCCCCCTCTGACCGTTTGTGACTCGTGTTATGGTTGGTGAACGTTGACCACCCATATTGAAATTATCTGGTCATGGTCAGTGACATGCCTAGTTTGTTTGTTTGGTGTGCAGAGTAGACACACCGTGCCACTACGTATTGAAGTTATTTGTCATTCCTAGTCCATGCATATGGTTCCCAAACCATTGTCTCTCCCTCTGACCATTTGTGACTCGTGTTATGAGTTGTCAATGTTGACCACGCATACTGGATTTCTTCAGTCATAGTCAGTGACGAAATCATCCTTTGGTTGGTCACTGTGCACGCTAACCAAACCATGCCACTACTTGTTGAAGTTCTTCATACTTGCTAGTTGATAACTAGTGTTCCCAACCCATTGTTTCCCCCTCTGATCATTTGTGACTCGTGTTAAGAGTTTTCAATGTTGACCACACAGTGTGAAATTGGTTTGGTCATGGTTAGTGACATATGCATACTTTGGTTTGTCACTGTGCATGGTTACCACGCAGTGTCACTACATATTAAAGGTATTTGTGCTTTCTAGTTAATAGCTAGTGTTCCCAAACCATTTTTATCCCATTTGACTATCTGTGACTCGTGTTGTGAGTTGTCAGCGCTGACCACATGAAGTGAAATATGTTGGTCATGGCAAGTGACATATGCATACTTTGGTTGGTCACTGTGCATGGTAGCCACGCTGTGCCACTACATATTGAAGGTATTTGTACTTTCTAGTGGATAACTAGTATTCACAAACCATTATCTTCCACCCTGACCATTTGTGACTCGTGTTATGAGTTGTCAAAGTTTACCACACTTAGTGACATTATTTGGTCATGGTCAGCGACATATGCATACTTTGGCTGGTCATCGTGCATGGTATCCACACCGTGCCACAACGCATTGAAGGTCCTTGTGCTTGCTAGTTGATACCTGGTGTTCCCAAACCATTGTCTCCCCCTCTGACCATTTGTGACTCCTATTATGAGTTGTCAACGCTGACCACACACAGCGGATTTATTTGGTCAAAGGCAGTACATATGCCTGCTTTGGTCGGTCATTGTGCATGGTAGCCACACTGTGCTTTTGCTGATTGAAGGTCACTGTACTTGCTAGTTGAGAGCTGATATTCCCAGACCATTGTTTCCCCCTCACACCGTTTGTGACACGTGTTATGACTGGTCAACGTTGACCACCCATATTGAAATTTTCTGCTCATGGTCAGTGACACATGCCTAGTTTGGTTGTTTGGTGTGCATAGTAGCCACACCGTGCCACTACGTATTGAAGTTCTTTGTCCTTTCTAATCGATACGTAGGATTCCTAAACCATTGTCTCTCCCTCTGACCATTTGTGACTCGTGTTATGAGCTGTCAATGTTGACCACACATAGTGGACTTCTTCGGTCATAGTCAGTGACGTATGCATCCTTTGGTTGGTCACTGTGCACGCTCGCCACACCGTGCCACTGCTTGTTGAAGGTCTTTGTACCTGCTAGCTGATAACTAGTGTCCCCAACCCATTGTTTCCCCCTCTGACCATTAGTGACTCGTGTTATGCGTTTTCAACGTTGACCACACACGGTGAAATTCTTTTGGTCATGGTTAGAGACATATGCCTACTTTGGTTTGTCACTATACGTGGTTATTACACCGTGTCAGTACGTATCGAAGGTCTCTCAGAATTCTAGTTGATAGCTAGTATTCCCAAACCATTGTTACCCCCTTTGAATGTCTGTGACTCGTGTTGTGAGTTGTCAACATTGACCACATGAAGTGAAAATCTTTGGTCATGGTCAGTGACATATGCATACTTTGGTTGGTAACTGTGCATTGCACCACACTGTGCCACTGCATATTGAATGTATTTGTACTTGCAAGCCGATAAATAGTATTTAGGAACCATTATCTTCCTCTCTGACCATTTGTGACTCGTGTAGTGAGTTGTCAAAGTTTACCACACATGGTGACATTTTTTGGTCATGGTCAGTGACATATGGTAGGTCATCGTGTATGGTCTCCACACTGTGCCACAACGTACTGACGTTCATTGTGCTTGTTAGTTGATACCTGGTGTTCCCAAACAATTGTTTCCCCCTCTGACGATTTGTGACTCGTATTATGAGCTGTCAAAGCTGACCATGTACATCGGATTTCTTTGGTCAAAGGCCGTACATATGCCTACTCTGATCGGGCATTGTGGATGGTAGCCACACCGTGCTACTACTGATTGAAGGTCGTTGTACTTTCTAGTTGAGAACTGATATTCCCGGACCATTGTTTTCCCCCCTGACCGCTTGTGACTCGTGTTATGGTTGGTGAACGTTGACCACCCATATTGAAATTCCTTGGTCATGGTCAGTGACATATGCCTAGTTTGGTTGTTTTGTGTGCATAGTAGCCACACCGTGCCACTGCGTATTGAAGTTATTCGTCCTTTCTAGTCCATGCATAGGGTGCCCAACCCTTTTTCTCTACCTCTGACCATTCGTGAGTCGTGTTATGCGTTGTCAATGTTGACCACACATAGTGGACTTCTTCCGTCATATTCAGTGACGTATTCATCCTTTGGTTGGTCACTGTGCACGCTAGCCACACGGTGCCACTACTTGCTAGCTCATAACTAGTGTTCCCAGCCCATTGTTTCCCCCTCTGACCATTTGTGACTCGTGTGATGAGTTTTCAACGTTGACCACACACCATGAAATTCGTTGGTCATGGTTAGTGACATATGCCTACTTTGGTTTGTCACTGTACGTGGTTACCATGCAATTTCACTGTGTATTGAAGGTCTTTGTGCTTTCTAGTTGATAGCTATTGTTCCCAAACCATTGTTACCTCCCTCTGACTATCAGTGACTCGTGTTGTGACTTGTCAATGCTGA
>SZWC01000550.1:151312-175389 GCA_023375785.1 Penium margaritaceum | reverse complement strand
GTCACTGTGCATGGTAGCCACGCTGTGCCACTACATATTGAAGGTATTTTTACTTGCTAGTCAATAACTAGTATTCACAAACTATTATCTTCCACCCTGACCATTTGTGACTCGTGTTATGAGTTGTCAGAGTTTACCACACTTAGTGACATTATTTGGTCATGGTCAGTGACATATGCCTACTTTGGTTGGTCATCGTGCATGGTATACACACCGTGCCACAACTTATTGAAGGTCATTGTGCTTGCTAGTTGATACCCGGTGTTCCCAAACCATTGTCTCCCCCTCTCACCATCTGTGAATCCTATTATGAGTTGTCGACGCTGACCACACACAGCGGATTTCTCTGGTCAAAGGTAGTACATATGCCTACTTTGGTCGGTCATTGTGCATGGTAGCCACACCGTGCTTATACTGATTGAAGGTCGCTGTACTTGCTATTTGCGAACTGATATTCACATACCATTGTTTCCCCCTCTGACCGTTTGTGACTCGTGTTATGGTTGGTGAATGTTGACCATCCATATTGAAATTCTTTCATCATGGTCGGTGACGTATGCCTAGTTTGGTTGTTTGGTGTGCATAGTAGCCACACCGTGCCACTACGCATTGAAGTGCTTTGTCCTTTCTAATCAATACATAGCGTTCTCAAACCATTGTCTATCCCTCTGACCATTTGTGAATCGTGTTATGAGTTGTCAATGTTGACCATACATAGTGGACTTCTTTGGTCATAGTGAGTGACGTGTGCATCCTCTGGTTGGTCACTGTGCACGCTAGCCACACCGTGCCACTACTTGTTGAAAATCTGTCTACTTGCTAGTTGATAACTAGTGTTCCCAACCCATGGTTTACCCCACTGACCATTTGTGACTCGTGTTAGGAGTTTTCTACGTTGACCACATACTGTGAAATCTATTTGGTCATGGTAAGTTACATATGCATAGTTTGGATTGTCACTCTATGTGGTTACCACGCCGTGTCACTACGTACTGGAGGTCTTTGTGGTTTCTGGTTGATAGCTAGTGTTCCCAGACCATTATTACCCCCCTCTGACTATCAGTGACTCGTGTTGTGAGTTGTTAACGCTGACCACATGAAGTGAAAATCGCTGGTCATGGTCAATGACATATGCATACTTTGGTTGGTCACTGTGCATGGTAGCCACGCTGTGCCACTACATATTGAAGGTATTTGTACTTGCTAGTCGATAACTAGTATTCACAAACCATTATCTTCCACCCTGGCCATTTGTGACTCGAGTTATGAGTTGTCAGAGTTTACCACACTTAGTGACATTATTTGGTCATGGTCAGTGACATATGCCTACTTTGGTTGGTCATCGTGCATGGTATCCACACCGTGCCACAACTTATTGAAGGTCCTTCTGCTTGCTAGTTGATACCTGATGTTCCCAAACCATTGTATCCCCCTCTGACCATTTGTGACTCCTATTTTGAGTTGTCAACGCTGTCCACACACAGCGGATTTCTTTTGTCAAAGGTAGTACATATTCCTACGTTGGTCGGTCATTGTGCATGGTAGCCGCACCGTGCTTATACTGATCGAAGGTCGTTCTACTTGCTAGTTTAGAACTGATATTCACAGATCATTGTTTCCCCCTCTGACCGTTTGTGACTCGTGTTATGGTTGGTGAATGTTGACCACCCATATTGAAATTCTTCCATCATGTTCGGTGACATATGCCTAGTTTGGTTCTTTGGTGTGCATAGTAGCCACACCGTGCCACTACACATTGAAGTTCTTTGTCCTTTCTAGTCAATACATATGGGTTACCAAACCATTGTCTCTCCCTCTGACCATTTGTGACTCGTGTTATGAGTTGTCAATGTTGACCATACATAGTGGACTTCTTCCATCATAATGAGTGACGTGTGCATCCTCTGGTTGGTCACTGTGCACGCTAGCCACACCGTGCCACTACTTGTTGAAAATCTTTCTACTTGCTAGTTGATATCTAGTGTCCCCACCCCATGGTTTCCCCCACTGACCATTTGTGACTCGTGTTATGAGTTTTCAACGTTGACCACACACTGTGAAATACGTTTGGTCATGATTTGTGACATCTGCCTACTTTGGTTTGTCACTGTACATGGTTACAACGCCGTGTCATTACATATCGAAGGTCTTTGTGCTTTCTTGTTGGCAGCTAGTGTTCCCAACCCATAGTTATCCCCCTCTGAACATCTGTGACTCGTGTTGTGAGTTGTCAACATTGACCACATGAAGTGAATTTCTTTGGTCATGGTCAGTGACATATGCATACTTTGGTTGGTCACTGTGCATTGTAGCCACACTGTGCCACCACAAATTGAAGGTATTTTTACTTGCTAGTCAAGAACTAGTATTTTAAAACCATTATCTTCCACTCTCACCATTTGTGTCTCGTGTTATGCGCTGTCAAAATTTACCACACATGGTGACATTCTTTGGTCATGGTCAGTGACACATGCATACCTTGGTTGGTCATCGTGCATGGTCTCCACACCGTGCCACGACGTATTGAAGGTCATTGTGCTTGCTAGTTGATACCCGGTGTTCCCAAACAATTGTGTCCCCCTCTGACTATTTGTGACTCGTATTATGAGTTGTCAACGTTGACCACACACGGCGGATTTCTTTGGTCAAAGGCAGTACATATGCCTAGTTTGGTCGGTCATTGTGCATGGTAGCCACACCGTGCCACTACTGATTGAAGGGCGTTGTACTTGCTAGTTGAGAACTGATATTCCCGGACCATTGTTTCCCCCTCTGACCGTTTGTGACTCCTGTTATGGTTGGTGAACGTTGACCACCCGTATTGAAATTCTTTGGTCATGGTCAGTGACATATGCCTAGTTTGTTTGTTTGGTGTGTATAGTACACACACCGTGCCACTACGTATTGAAGTTATTCTTCCTTTCTAGTCCATGCATAGGGTTCCTAACCCATTTTCTCTACCTCTGACCATTCGTGAGTCGTGTTATGAGTTGTCAATGTTGACCACACATAGTGGACTTCTTCTGTCATAGTCAGTGACGTATTCATCCTTTGGTTGGTCACTGTGCACGCTAGCCACACCGTGCCACTACTTGTTGAAGTTCTTCATACTTGCTAGTTCATAACTAGTGTTCCCAGCCCATCGCTTCCCCCTATGACCATTTGTGACTCGTGTGATGAGTTTTCAACGTTGACCACACACCGTGAAACTCGTTTGGTCATGGTTAGTGACATATGCCTACTTTAGTTTGTCACTGTACATGGTTATCACGCTGTGTCACTACATATTAAAGGTATTTCTGCTTTCTAGTTAATAGCTAGTGTTCCCAAACCATTTTTATCCCCCTTTGACTATCTGTGACTCGTGTTGTGAGTTGTCAGCGCTGACCACATGAAGTGAAAATCGTTGGTCATGGCAAGTGACATATGCATACTTTGGTTGGTCACTGTGCATGGTAGCCACGCTGTGCCACTACATATTGAAGGTATTTGTACTTTCCAGTGGATAACTAGTATTCACAAACCATTATGTTCCACCCTGACCATTTGTGACTCGTGTTATGAGTTGTCAAAGTTTACCACACTTAGTGACATTATTTGGCCATGGTCAGTGACATATGCATACTTTGGCTGGTCATCGTGCATGCTATCCACACCGTGCCACAACGTATTGAAGGTCCTTGTGCTTGCTAGTTGATACCTGGTGTTCCCAAACCATTGTCTCCCCCTCTGACCATTTGTGACTCCTATTATGAGTTGTCAACGCTGACCACACACAGCGGATTTATTTGGTCAAAGGCAGTACATATGCCTACTTTGGTCGGTCATTGTGCATGGTAGCCACACCGTGCTTATGCTGATTGAAGGTCACTGTACTTGCTAGTTGAGAGCTGATATTCGCAGACCATTGTTTCCCCCTCAGACCGTTTTTGACACGTGTTATGGTTGGTCAATATTGACCACCCATATTGAAATTTTCTGCTCATGGTCAGTGACACATGCCTAGTTTGGTTTTTTGGTGTGCATAGTAGCCACACCGTGCCACTACGTATTGAAGTTCTTCGTCCGTTCTAGTCAATACGTAGGATTCCCAAACCATTGTCTCTCCCTCTGACCATTTGTGACTCGTGTTATGAGCTGTCAATGTTGACCACACATAGTGGACTTCTTCGGTCATAGTCAGTGACGTATGCATCCTTTGGTTGGTCACTGTGCACGCTAGCCACACCGTGCCACTGCTTGTTGAAGGTCTTTGTACCTGCTAGCTGATAACTAGTGTCCCCGACCCATTGTTTCCCCCTCTGACCATTTGTGATTCGTGTTATGCGTTTTCAACGTTGACCAAACACTGTGAAATTCTTTTGGTCATGGTTAGTGACATATGCCTACTTTGGTTTGTCACTATACGTGGTTACCACAGTGTGTCAGTACGTATCGAAGGTTTGTGTGCTTTCTAGTTGATAGCTAGTATTCCCAAACCATTGTTACCCCCTTTGAATATCTGTGACTTGTGTTGTGAGTTGTCAACATTGACCACATGAAGTGAAAATCTCTGGTCATGGTCAGTGACATATGCATACTTTGGTTGGTCACTGTGCATTACACCACACTTTGCCACTGCATATTGAATGTATTTGCCGATAACTAGTATTTAGGAACCATTATCTTCCAATCTCACCATTTGTGACTCGTGTAGTGAGTTGTCAAAGTTTACCACACATGGTGACATTCTTTGGTCATGGTCAGTGACATATGGTTGGTCATCGTGCATGGTCTCCACACCGTGCCACAATGTACAGACAGTCGTTGTGCTTGTTAGTTGATACCTGGTGTTCCCAAACAATTGTTTCCCCATATGACGATTTGTGACTCGTATTATGAGTTGTCAACGTTGACTATATACATCGGATTTCTTTGGTCAAAGGCCGTACATATGCCTATTCTGTCCGGCATTGTGCATGGTAGCCACACCGTGCTACTACTGATTGAATGTCGTTCTACTTGCTAGTTGAGAACTGATATTCCCAGACGATTGTTTCCCCCTCTGACCTTTTGTGACTCGTGTTATGGTTGGTGAACGTTGACCACCCATATTGAAATTCCTTGGTCATGGTCAGTGACATATGCCTAGTTTGGTTGTTTTGTGTGCATAGTAGCCACACCGTGCCACTACGTATTGAAGTTATTTGTCCTTTCTAGTCCATGCATAGGGTTCCCAACCCATTTTCTCTACCTCTGACCATTCGTGAGTCGTGTTATGAGTTGTCAATGTTGACCACATATAGTGGACTTCTTCCGTCATAGTCAGTGACGTATTCATCCTTTGGTTGGTCACTGTGCACACTAGCCACACCGTGCCACAACTTGTTGAAGTTCTTCATACTTGCTAGTTCATAACTAGTGTTCCCAGCCCATTGCTTCCCCCTCTGACCATTTGTGACTCGTGTGATGAGTTTTCAACGTTGACCACACACCGTGAAATTTGTTGGTCATGGTTAGTGACATATGCCTACTTTGGTTTGTCACTGTACGTGGTTACCACGCCATATCACTGTGTATTGAAGGTCTTTGTGCTTTCTAGTTGATAGCTAGTGTTCCCAAACCATTGTTACCCCTCTCTGACTATCAGTGACTCGTGTTGTGACTTGTCGATGCTGACCACATGAAGTGAAATTCGTTGGTCATGGTCAGTGACATATGCATACTTTGGTTCGTCACTGTGCATGGTAGCCACGCTGTGCCACTACATGTTGAAGGTATTTGTACTTGCTAGTCTATAACTAGTATTCACAAACCATTATCTTCCACCCTGACCATTTGTGCCTCGAGTTATGAGTTGTCACAGTTTACCACATTTAGTGACATTATTCGGTCATGGTCAGTGACATATGCCTACTTTGGTTGGTCATCGTGCATGGTATCCACACCGTGCCACAACTTATTGAAGGTCCTTGTGCTTGCTAGTTGATACTTGGTGTTCCCAAACCATTGTCTCCCCCTTCGACCATTTGTGACTCCTTTATGAGTTGTCAACGATGACCACACACAGCGGATTTCTTTGGTCAAATGTAGTACATATTCCTACTTTGGTCGGTCATTGTGCATTGTAGCCACGCCGTGCTTATACTGATTGAAGGTCGCTGTACTTGCTAGTTGAGATCTGATATTCACAGACCATTGTTTCCCCCTCTGACCGTTTGTGACTCGTGTTATGGTTAGTGAATGTTGACCACCCATATTGAAATTCTTTCATCATGGTCGGTGACATATGCCTAGTTTGGTTCTTCGGTGTGCATAGTAGCCACACCGTGCCACTACGCATTGAAGTTCTTTGTCCTTTCTAGTCAATACATAGGGTTCCCAAACCATTGTCTCTCCCCCTGACCATTTGTGTCTCGTGTTATGAGTTGTTAATGTTGACCATACATAGTGGACTTCTTCGGTCATATTCAGTGACGTGTGCATCCTTTGGTTGGTCCATGTGCACGCTAGCCACACCGTGCCACTACTCGTTGAAAATCTTTCTACTTGCTAGTTGATAACTAGTGTTCCCAACCCATGGTTTCCCCCACTGACCATTTGTGACTCGTGTTATGAGTTTTCAACGTTGACCACACAATGTGAAATCCGTTTGGTCCTGGTTTGTGACATATGCCTAATTTGGTTTGTCACTGTACATGGTTACCACGCTGTGTCATTACGTATTGAAGGTATTTGTGCTTTCTTGTTGACAGCTAGTGTTCCCAAACAATTGTCAGCCCCCTCTGAATATCTCTGACTCGTGTTATGAGTTATCAGCATTGACCACATGAAGTGAATTTCTTTGGTCATGGTCAGTGACATATGCATACTTTGGTTGGTCACTGTGCATTGTAGCCACACTGTGCCAGTACATATTGAAGGTATTTGTACTTGCTAGTTGATAACTAGTATTTTGAAACCATTAACTTCCACTCTCACCATTTGTGACTTGTGTTATGAGCTGTCAAAAGTTTCCACACATGGTGACATTCCCTTGTCATGGTCAGTGACATATGCATACCTTGGTTGGTCATCGTGCATGGTATCCACACCGTGTAACAACGTATTGAAGGTCATTGTGCTTGCTAGTTGATGCCTGGTTTCCCCAAACAATCGTGTCCCCCTCTGACTATTTGTGGCTCGTATTATGAGTTGTCAACGTTGACCACACACTGCGGATTTCTAAGGTCAAGGGCAGTACATATGCCTACTTTGGTTGGTCATTGTGCATGGTAGCCACACCGTGCTACTACTAGTTGAAGGGCGTTGTACTTGCTAGTTGAGAACTGATATTCCCGGACCATTGTTTCCCCCTCTGACCATTTGTGACTCATGTTATGGTTGGTGAACGTTGACCACCCATATTGAAATTCTTTGGTCATGGTCAGTGGCATATGCCTAGTTCGTTTGTTTGGTGTGCATAGTAGCCACACCGTGCCAATACGTATTGAAGTTATTTGTCCTTTCTAGTCCATGCATAGGGTTCCCAAACCATTGTCTCTCCCTCTGACCATTTCTGACTCGTGTTATGAGTTGTCAATATTGACGACACATACTGGATTTCTTCGGTCATAGTCAGTGACGTATTCATCCTCTGGTTGGTCACTGTGCACGCTAGCCAAACCGTGCCGCTACTTGTCGAAGTTCTTCATACTTGCTAGTTGATAACTAGTGTTCCTAACCCATTATTTCCCCCTCTGACCATTTGTGACTCGTGTTAAGAGTTTTCAATATTGACCACACACTGTGAAATTTGTTTGGTAATGGCTAGTGACATATGCCTTCTTTGGTTTGTCACTGTACATGGTAACCACGCCGGGTCACTACATATTAAAGGTATTTGTGCTTTCAAGTTAATAGCTAGTGTTCCCAAACCATTGCTACCCCCATTTGACTATCTGTGACTCGTGTTGTGAGTTGTCAAAGCTGACCACATGAAGTGAAATTTGTTGGTCATGGCCAGTGACATATGCATACTTTGGTTGGTCACTGTGCATGGTAGCCACGCTGTGCCACTACATATTGAAGGTATTTGTACTTGCTAGTGGATAACTAGTATTCACAAACCATTATCTTCCACCCTGACTATTTGTGACTCGTGTTACGAGTTGTCAAAGTTTGCCACACTCAGTGACATTATTTGGTCATGGTCAGTGACATATGCCTACCTTGGCTGGTCATCGTGCATGGTATCCACACCGTGCCACAATGTATTGAAGGTCCTTGTGCTTGCTAGTTGATACCTGGTGTTCCCAAACTATTGTCTCCCCCTTTGACCATTTGTGACTCCTACTATGAGTTTTCAACGCTTAACACACACAGCGGATTTATTTGGTCAAAGGCAATACATATGCCTACGTTGGTCGGTCATTGTGCATGGTAGCCACACTGTGCTTATACTTATTGAAGGTCACTGTACTTGCTAGTCGAGAACTGATATTCCCATACCATTGTTTCCCCCTCTGACCGTTTGTGACACGTGTTATGGTTGGTCAACGTTGACCACCCATATTGACATTTTCTGGTCATGGTCAGTGACATATGCCTAGTTTGGTTGTTTGGTGTGCATAGTAGCCACATCGTGCCACTACGTATTGAAGTTCTTTGTCCTTTATAGTCGATACATAGGGTTCTTAAACCATTGTCTCTCCCTCTGACCATTTGTGACTCGTGTTATGAGTTGTCAATGTTGACCACACATAGTGGACTTCTTCGGTCATAGTCTGTGACGTATGCATCCTTTGGTTGGTCACTGTGCACGCTAGCCACACCGTGCCACTTCTTGTTGAAGGTCTTTGTAACTGCTAGCTGATAACTAGTGTTCCCAACCCATTGTTTCCCCCTCTGACCATTTGTGACTCATGTTATGCGTTTTCAACGTTGACCACACACTGTAAATTCTTTTTGTAATGGTCAGTGACATATGCCTACTTTGGTTTGTCATTGTACGTGGTTACCACGCCGTGTCACTGCGTATCGAAGGTCTCTGTGCTTTCTAGTTGATAGCTAGTGTTCCCAAACCATTGTTACCCCCTTTGAATATCTGTGACTCGTGTTGTGAGTTGTCAACATTGACCACATGAAGTGAAATTCTTTGGTCATGGTCAGTGACATATGCATACTTTGGTTGGTCACTGTGCATTGTACCACACTGTGCCACTCCATATTGAATGTATTTGTACTTGCTAGTCAATTAATAGCAAAAGGTTTCTCCCTTTGACACCAGGTCGGTTTTTGTTGATTTGTTACGCGTAGGTGCCTTCACTGGAATACACCCTCCCACCCCCCTAGAGGGATGTTTCGTGGACGACCTGGAGGGCAGATTTGCGACCGCATTATGACACCCCCCCTACCCCCCACAGCTTAGGCTCGAAGGTAGAGTTGAGGTATCACAACACGGCCGCCCCCCCCCCAGGTCGCGAGCCTATTCTATATTGCGCGTACGAGTATTCAAACCCAGGACCTACCGCTACAGAGTCTAACTCTATAAGCACTAAGCCAAATCACATGGTGTTCATATGATATCCAAGTGACATTATAAGGGTTCCTATGGGTAAAGGGCATAAAACAAGGGGGTGTAAGATTAGAGGGTAGTTTTCAAAAGTATGAATGATAACAAAGTTAGTTTAATCATAAAACTTTGACGCAGACGGAATGTCAAATAGTGCAACTTCGAGCTTGAATAACCTCTCAACCATTGCTCTGATTGACCAGCCGTAAGAAGGAAAGTTGACTACACACAGTGAAACTCTTTGTATGATATTCAGTGAAGCAAGCATACTTTGGTTGGTCATTGTGCATGGTAGCCACACCGTGCCACCAGTTATCGAAGGACTTTGTACTTGCTAGTCGATACCGAGTACTCCCAAACCATTGTTTCTCCCTCTGCCCACCTTTGACTTATGATATGAGATGTGAACGTTGACCATACACAACAAACTTCTTTGGTCATGAGCAATGATGTATGCCTACTTGGATAGGTCATTGTGCACGGTAGCCACACCGTGCCAGTACATACAAAAGATCTTTGTACTTGCTAGAAGATACATAGTGGTTTGAAACCATGTTTTCCCCCTGTGACCATTTGTGACTCATGTTATGGGTTGTGAACGTTGACACCCCATATTGAAATTCTTTGGTCATGGTTAGTGACATATGCCTAGTTTGGTTTTTCACTGTACGTGGTTACCACGCCGTGTCACTACGTATTGGAGGTCTTTGTGCTTTCAAGTTAATAGCTAGTGTTCCCAAACCATTGTTACCCCTCTCTGACTATCAGTGACTCGTGTTGTGAGTTGTCAACGCTGACCACATGAAGTGAAATTCGTTGGTCATGGTCAGTGACATATGCATACTTTGGTTGGTCAGTATGCGTGGTAGCCACGCTGTGCCACTACATATTGAAAGTATTTGTACTTGCTAGTCGATAACTAGTAATCGCAAACCGTTATCTTTCACCCTGGCCATTTGTGACTCGTGTTATGAGTTGTCAGAGTTTACCACACGTAGTGACATTATTTGGTCATGGTCAGTGACATATGCCTACTTTGCTTGGTCATCGTGCATGGTATCCACACCGTGCCACAACTTATTGAAGGTCCTTGTGCTTGCTAGTTGATACCTGGTGTTCCCAAACCATTGTCTCCCCCTCTGACCATTTTTGACTCGTGTTATGAGTTGTCAATGTTGACCATACATAGTGGACTTCTTCGGTCATAATGAGTGACGTGTGCATCCTCTGGTTGGTCACTGTGCACGCTAGCCACACCGTGCCACTATGCATTGAAGTTCTTTGTCCTTTCTAGTCGATACATAGGGTTCCCAAGCCATTGTCTCTCCCTCTGACCATTTGTGACTCGTATTATGAGTTGTCAAAGCTGAACACACACAGCGGATTTCTTTTGTCAAAGGTAGTACATATTCCTACTTTGGTCGGTCATTGTGCATGGTAGCCGCACCGTGCTTATACTGATTGAAGGTCGCTGTACTTGCTAGTTGAGAACTGATATTCACATACCATTGTTTCCCCTTCTGACCGTTTGTGACTCGTGTTATGGTTGGTGAATGTTGACCACCCATATTGAGATTCTTTCATCATGTTCGGTGACATATGCCTAGTTTGGTTCTTTGGTGTGCATAGTAGCCACACCGTGCCACTACGCATTGAAGTTCTTTGTCCTTTCTAGTCGATACATAGGGTTCCCAAGCCATTGTCTCTCCCTCTGACCATTTGTGACTCGTGTTATGAGTTGTCAATGTTGACCATACATAGTGGACTTCTTCGGTCATAATGAGTGACGTGTGCATCCTCTGGTTGGTCACTGTGCACGCTAGCCACACCGTGCCACTACTTGTTGAAAATCTTTCTACTTGCTAGTTGATATTTAGTGTCCCCAACCAATGGATTCCCCCGCTGACCATTTGTGACTCGTGTTATGAGTTGTCAATGTTGACCATACATAGTGGACTTCTTCGGTCATAATGAGTGACGTGTGCATCCTCTGGTTGGTCACTGTGCACGCTAGCCACACCGTGCCACTACTTGTTGAAAATCTTTCTACTTGCTAGTTGATATTTAGTGTCCCCAACCAATGGATTCCCCCGCTGACCATTTGTGACTCGTGTTATGAGTTTTCAACGTTGACCACACACTGTGAAATCCGTTTGGTCATGGTTTGTGACATATGCCTACTTTGGTTTGTCCCTGTACATGGTTACCACGCCGTGTCATTACATATCGAAGGTCTTTGTGCTTTCTTGTTGGCAGCTAGTGTTCCCAACCCATTGTTAGCCCCCTCTGAATATCCGTGACTCGTGTTGTGAGTTGTCAACATTGACCACATGAAGTGAATTTCTTTGGTCATGGTCAGTGACATATGCATACTTTGGTTGGTTAGTGTGCATTGTAGCCACACTGTGCCACTACATATTGAAGGTATTTGTACTTGCTAGTCAAGAACTAGTATTTTGATACCATTATCTTCCACTCTCACCATTTGTGACTCGTGTTATGAGCTGTCAAAATTTACCACACATGATGACATTCTTTGGTCATGGTCAGTGACATATGCATACCTTGGTTGGTCATCGTGCATGGTATCCACACCGTGCCACAACATATTGAAGGTCATTGTGCTTGCTAGTTGATACCTGGTGTTCCCAAACAATTGTGTCCCCCTCTGACTATTTGTGACTCGTATTATGAGTTGTCAATGTTGACCACACATAGTGGACTTCTTCGGTCATAATGAGTGACGTGTGCATCCTCTGGTTGGTCACTGTGCACGCTAGCCACACCGTGCCACTACTTGTTGAAAATCTTTCTACTTGCTAGTTGATATTTAGTGTCCCCAACCAATGGATTCCCCCGCTGACCATTTGTGACTCGTGTTATGAGTTGTCAACGTTTACCACACATAGTGACATTGTTTGGTCATGGTCAGTGACATATGCATACCTTGGTTGGTCATCGTGCATGGTATCCACACCGTGCCACAACATATTGAAGGTCATTGTGCTTGCTAGTTGATACCTGGTGTTCCCAAACAATTGTGTCCCCCTCTGACTATTTGTGACTCGTATTATGAGTTGTCAATGTTGACCACACACGGCGGATTTCTTTTGTCAAAGGCAGTACATATGCCTCCTTTGGTCGGTCATTGTGCATGGTAGCCACACCGTGCTACTACTGATTGAAGGGCGTTGTACTTGCTAGTTGAGAACTGATATTCCCAGACCATTGTTTCCCCTCTGACCGTTTGTGAATCGTGTTATGGTTGGTGAACGTTGACCACCCATATTGAAATCCTTTGGTCATGGTCAGTGACATATGCCTACTTTGTTTGTTTGGTGTGCATAGTAGACACACCGTGCCACTGCGTATTGAAATTATTTGTCTGTTATAGTCCATGCATAGGGTTCCCAAACCATTGTCTCTCCCTCTGACCATTTGTGACTCGTGTTATGAGTTGTCAATGTTGACCACGCATACTGGATTTCTTCGTTCATAGTCAGTAACGTATTCATCCTTTGGTTGGTCACTGTACACGCTAACCAAACCGTGCCACTACTTGTTGAAGTTCTTCATACGCGCTAGTTGATATCTAGTGTTCCCAACCCATTGTTTCCCCCTCTGACCATTTGTGACTCGTGTTAGGAGTTTTCAATATTGACCACACACTGTGAAATTGGTTTGGTCATGGTTAGTGACATATGCCTACTTTGGTTTCTCACTGTACATGGTTACCACGCCGTGTCAATACATATTAAAGGTATTTGTGCTTTCTAGTTAATAGCTAGTGTTTCCAAACCATTTTTAGCCCCCTTTGACAATCTGTGACTCGTGTTGTAAGTTGTCAGCGCTGACCACATGAAGTGAAATTCGTTGGTCATGGCAAGTGACATATGCATACTTTGGTTGGTCACTGTGCATGGTAGCCACACTGTGCCACTACATATTGAAGGTATTTGTACTTTCTAGTGGATAACTAGTATTCAAAAACCATTATCTTCCACCCTGACCATTTGTGACTCGTGTTATGAGTTGTCAACGTTTACCACACATAGTGACATTGTTTGGTCATGGTCAGTGACATATGCCTACTTTGGCTGGTCATCGTGCATGGTATCCACAACGTGCCACAACGTATTGAAGGTCCTTGTGCTTGCTAGTTGATACCTGGTGTTCCCAACCCATTGTCTCCCCCTCTGACCATTTGTGACTCCTATTATGAGTTGTCAACGCTGAGCACGCACAGCGGATTTCTTTGGTCAAAGGCAGTACATATGCCGACATTGGTGGGCCATTGTGCATGGTAGCCACACCGTGCTTATACTGATTGAAGGTCACTGTACTTGCTAGTTGAGAACTGATATTCCCAGACCATTGTTTCCCCTTCTGACTGTTTGTGACACGTGTTATGGTTGGTCAACGTTGACCACCCATATTGAATTTTTCCAGTCATGGTCAGTGACACTTGCCTAGTTTGGTTGTTTGATGTGCATAGTAGCCACACCGTGCCACTACGCATTGAAGTTCTTTGTTCTTTCTACTCCATACGTAGGGTTCCCAAACCATTCTCTCTCCCTCGGACCATTTGTGACTCGTGTTATGAGTTGTCAATGTTGACCACACATAGTGGACTTCTTCGGTCATAGTCAGTGACGTATGCATCCTTTGGTTGGTCACTGTGCACACTAGCCACACCGTGCCACTGCTTGTTGAAGGTCTTTGTACCTGCTAGCTGATAACTAGTGGTCCCAACCCATTGTTTCCCCCTTTTTTGACCATTTGTGACTCGTGTAATGCGTTTTCAACGTTGACCACACACTGTGCAATTCTTTTGGTCTTGGTTTGTGACATATGCCTATTTTGGGTTGTCACTGTACCTTGTTACCACGCCGTGTCACTACGTATCGAAGGTCTCTGTGCTTTCTAGTCGATAGCCAGTATTCCCAAACCATTGTTACCCCCTTTGAATATATGTGACTTGTGTTGTGAGTTGTCAACATTGACCACATGAAGTGAAATTCTTTGGTCATGGTCAGTGACATGCATACTTTGGTTGGTCGCTGTGCATTGTACCACACTGTGCCACTGCATATTGAATGTATTTGTACTTGCTAGTCAATTAATAGCAAAAGGTTTCTCCCTTTGACACCAGGTCGGTTTTTGTTGATTTGTTAGGCGTAGGTGCCTTCACTGGAATACTCCCTCCCACCCCCCTAGAGGGATGTTCCGTGGACAGCCTGGAGGACAGATTTGCGACCGCATTATGACACCCCACTACCCCCCCACGGCTTAGGCTCGAAGGTAGAGTTGAGGTATCACAACACGGCCGCCCCCCCCCCCCCAGGTCGCGAGCCTATTGTATATTGCGCGTACGAGGATTCAAACCCAGGACCTACCGCTCCAGAATCTAACTCTATAAGCACTAAGCCAAATCACATGGTGTTCATATGATATCCAAGTGACATTATAAGGGTTCCTATGGGTAAAGGGCATAAAACAAGGGGGTGTAAGATTAGAGGGTAGTCTTCAAAAGTATGAATGATAACAGAGTTAGTTTAATCATAAAAATTTGACGCAGACGGAATGTCAAATAGTGCAACTTTGAGCTTGAATAACCTCTCAGCCATTGCTCCGATTGACCAGCCGTAAGAAGGAAAGTTGAATACACTCAGTGAAACTTTTTTTATGATATTCAGTGATACAAGAATACTTTGGTTGGTCATTGTGCATGGTATCCACACCGTGCCACCACTTATCGAAGGACTCTGTACTTGCTAGTCGATACCGAGTATTCCCAAACCATTCTTTCTCCCTCTGCTCACTTTTGACTTGTAATATGAGATGTGAACGTTGACCAAACACAACAAACTTCTTTTGTCATGAGCAGTGATGTATGCCTACTTGGATAGGTCATTGTGTATGGTAGCCACACCGTGCAACTACATACGAAAGATCTTTGTACTTGCTAGAAGCTACATAGTGTTTTGAAACCATGTTTTCCCCCTGTGACCATTTGTGACTCATGTTATGGGTTGTGAACATTGACAACCCATATTGAAATTCTTTGGTCATGGTTAGTGACATATGCCTAGTTTGGTTTGTCACTGTACGTGGTTACCATGCCGTGTCACTATGTATTGGAGGTCTTTGTGCTTTCTAGTTGATAGCTAGTGTTCCCAAACCATTGTTACCCCCCTCTGACTATCAGTGACTCGTGTTGTGAGTTGTCAACGCTGACCACATGAAGTGAAATTCGTTGGTCATGGTCAGTGACATATGCATACTTTGGTTGGTCACTGTGCGTGGTAGCCACGCCGTGCCACTACATGTTGAAGGTATTTGTACTTGCTAGTCGATAAGTAGTAATCACAAACCATTATCTTTCACCCTGGTCATTTGTGACTCGTGTTATGAGTTGTCAGAGTTTACCGCACATAGTGACATTATTTGGTCATGGTCAGTGACATATGCCTACTTTGGTTGGTTATCGTGCATGGTATCCACACCGTGCCACAACTTATTGAAGGTCCTTGTGCTTGCTAGTTGATACCTGGTGTTCCCAACCCATTGTCTCCCCCTCTGACCATTTTTGACTCCTATTATGAGTTGTCAACGCTGAACACACACAACGGATTTCTTTTGTCAAAGGTAGTACATATTCCTACTTTGGTCGGTCATTGTGCATGGTAGCCGCACTGTGCTTATACTGATTGCAGGTCGCTGTACTTGCTAGATGAGAACTGATATTCACAGACCATTGTTCCCCCCTCTGACCGTTTGTGACTCGTGTTATGGTTGGTGAATGTTGAACACCCATATTGAAATTCTTCCATCATGTTCGGTGACATATGCCTAGTTTGGTTCTTTGGTGTGCACAGTAGCCACACCGTGCCACTACGCATTGAAGTTTTTTGTCCTTTCTAGTCGATACATGGGGTTCCCGAACCATTGTCTCTCCCTCTGACCATTTGTGACTCATGTTATGAGTTGTCAATGATGACCATACACAGTGGACTTCTTCGGTCATAATGAGTGACGTGTGCATCCTCTGGTTGGTCACTGTGCACGCTAGCCATACCGTGCCACTACTTGTTGAAAATATTTCTACTTGCTAGTTGATATCTAGTGTCCCCAACCCATGGTTTCCCCCACTGACCATTTGTGACTCGTGTTATGAGTTTTCAACGTTGACCACACACTGTGAAATCCGTTTGGTCATGGTTTGTGACATATGCCTACTTTGGTTTGTCACTATACATGGTTACCATGCCGTGTCATTACATATCGAAGGTCTTTGTGCTTTCTTGTTGGCAGCTAGTGTTCCCAATCCATTGTTAGCCCCCTCTGAATATATGTGACTCGTGTTGTGAGTTGTCAACATTGACCACATGAAGTGAATTTCTTTGGTAATGGTCAGTGACATATGCATACTTTGGTTGGTCACTGTGCATTGTAGCCACACTGTACCACTACATATTGAAGGTATTTGTACTTGCTAGTCAAGAACTAGTATTTTGATACCATTATCTTCCACTCTCACCATTTGTGACTCGTGTTATGAGCTGTCAAAATTTACCACACATGGTGACATTCTTTGGTCATGGTCAGTGACATATGCATACCTTGGTTGGTCATCGTGCATGGTATCCACACCATGCCACAACGTATTGAAGGTCATTGTACTTGCTAGTTGATACCTGGTGTTCCCAAACAATTGTGTCCCCCTCTGACTATTTGTGACTCGTATTATGAGTTGTCAACGTTGACCACACACGGCGGATTTCTTTGGTCAAAGGCAGTACATATGCCTACTTTGGTCGGTCATTGTGCATGACAGCCACACCGTGCTACTACTGATTGAAGGGCGTTGTACTTGCTAGTTGAGAACTGATATTCCCGGACCATTGTTTCCCCCTCTGACCGTTTGTGACTCGTGTTATGGTTGGTGAAAGTTGACCACCCATATTGAAATTCTTTGGTCATGGTCAGTGACATATGCCTAGTTTGTTTATTTGGTGTGCATAGTAGACACACCGTGCCACTGCGTATTGAAGTGATTTGTCCTTTCTAGTCCATGCATAGGGTTCCCAAACCATTGTCTCTCCCTCTGACCATTTGTGACTCGTGTTATGAGTTGTCAATGTTGACCACGCATACTGGATTTCTTCGGTCATAGTCAGTGACGTATTCATCCTTTGGTTGGTCACTGTGCACGCTAACCAAACCGTGCCACTACTTGTTGAAGTTCTTCATACTTGCTAGTTGATAACTAGTGTTCCCAACCCATTGTTTCCCCTTCTGACCATTTGTGACTCGTGTTAAGAGTTTTCAATATTGAACACACACTGTGAAATTGGTTTGGTCATGGTTAGTGACATATGCCTACTTTGGTTTGTCACTGTACATGGCTACCACGCCGTGTCACTACATATTAAATGTATTTGTGCTTTCTAGTTAATAGATAGTGTTCCCAAACCATTTTTATCCCCCTATGACTATCTGTGACCCGTGTTGTGAGTTTTCAGCGCTGACCACATGAAGTGACATTCGTTGGTCATGGCAAGTGACATATGCATACTTTGGTTGGTCACTGTGCATGGTAGCCACGCTGTGCCACTACATATTGAAGGTATTTGTACTTTCTAGTGGATAACTAGTATTCATAAACAATTATCTTCCACCCTGACCATTTGTGACTCGTGTTATGAGTTGTCAAAGTTTAACACACTTAGTGACATTATTTGGTCATGGTCAGTGACATATGCATACTTTGGCTGGTCATCGTGCATGGTATCCACACCGTGCCACAACGTATTGGAGGTCCTTGTGCTTGCTAGTTGATACCTGGTGTTACCAAACCATTGTCTCCCCCTCTGACCATTTGTGACTCCTATTATGAGTTGTCAACGCTGACCACACACTGCGGATTTATTTGGTCAAAGGCAGTACATATGCCTACTTTGGTCGGTCATTGTGCATGGTAGCCACACCGTGCTTATGCTGATTGAAGGTCACTGTACTTGCTAGTTGAGAGCTGATGTTCCAAGACCATTGTTTCCCCCTCAGACTGTTTGTGACACATGTTATGGTTGGTCAACCTTGACCACCCATATTGAAATTTTCAGCTCATGGTCAGTGACACATGCCTAGTTTGGTTGTTTGGTGTGCATAGTAGCCACACCGTGCCACTGCGTATTGAAGTTCTTTGTCCTTTCTAGTCGATACATAGGATTCCCAAACCATTGTCTCTCCCTCTGACCATTTGTGACTTGTGTTATGAGGTGTCAATGTTGACCACACATAGTGGACTTCTTCGGTCATAGTAAGTGACGTATGCATCCTTTGGTTGGTCACTGTGCACGCTAGCCACACCGTGCCACTGCTTGTTGGAGGTCTTTGTACCTGCTAGCTGATAACTAGTGTCCCCAATCCATTGTTTCCCCCTCTGACCATTTGTGACTCGTGTTATGCATTTTCAACGTTGACCTCGCACTGTGAAATTCTTTTGGTCATGGTTAGTGACATATGCCTACTTTGGTTTGTCACTATACGTGGTTACCACACCGTGTCAGTACGTATCGAAGGTCTCTGTGCTTTCTATTTGATAGCTAGTATTCCCAAACCATTGTTACTTCCTTTGAATATATGTGAGTCGTGTTGTGAGTTGTCAACATTGACCACTTGAAGTGAAAATACTTGGTCATGGTCAGTGACATATGCATACTTTGGTTGGTTACTGTGCATTGCACCTCACTGCGCCACTGCATATTGAATGTATTTGTACTTGCTAGCCGATAACTAGTATTTAGGAACCATTCTCTTCCACTCTGACCATTTGTGACTCGTGTAGTGAGTTGTCAAAGTTTACCACACATGGTGACATTCTTTGGTCATGGTCAGAGCCATATGGTTGGTCATCGTGCATGGTCTCCACACCGTGCCACAACGTACTGAATGTCATTGTGCTTGTTAGTTGATACCTGGTGTTCCCAAACAATTGTTTCCCCCTCTGACGAAATGTGACTCGTGTTATGTGTTGTCAACGTTGACCATATACATCGGATTTCTTTGGTCAAAGGCCGTACATATGCCTACTCTGGTCGGGCATTGTGCATGGTAGCCACACCGTGCTACTACTGATTGAAGGTCGTTGTACCTGCTAGTTGAGAACTGATATTCCCGGACCATTGTTTCCCCCTCTGACCGTTTGTGACTCGTGTTATGGTTGGTGAACGTTGACCACCCATATTGAAATTCCTTGGTCATGGTCAGTGACATATGCCTAGTTTGGTTGTTTTGTGTGCATAGTAGCCACACCATGCCACTACGCATTGAAGTTATTCGTCCTTTCTAGTCCATGCATAGGGTTCCCAACCCATTTTCTCTACCTCTGACCATTCGTGAGTCGTGTTATGAGATGTCAATGTTGACCACACATAGTGGACTTCTTCCGTCCTAGTCAGTGACGTATTCATCCTTTGGTTGGTCAATGTGCACGCTAGCCACACCATGCCACTACTTGTTGAAGTTCTTCATACTTGTTAGTTCATAACTAGTGTTCCCAGCCCATTGTTTCCCCCTCTGACCATTTGTGACTCGTGTGATGAGTTTTCAACGTTGACCAAAAACCGTGAAATTTGTTGGTCATGGTTAGTGGCATATGCCTACTTTGGTTTGTCACTGTACTTGGTTACCACGCCATTTCACTGTGTATTGAAGGTCTTTGTGCTTTCTAGGTGATAGCTAGTGTTCCCAAACCATTGTTACCCCCCTCTGACTATCAGTGACTCGTGTTGTGACTTGTCAATGCTGACCACATGAAGTGAAATTCGTTGGTCATGGTCAGTGACATATGCATACTTTGGTTGGTCACTGTGCGTGGTAGCCACGCTGTGCCACTACATATTGAAGGTATTTGTACTTGCTAGTCGATAACTAGTAATCACAAACCATTATCTTTCACCCTGGCCATTTGTGACTCGTGTTATGAGTTTTCATAGTTTACCACACTTAGTGACATTATTTGGTCATGGTCAGTGACATATGCGTACTTTGGTTGGTCATCGTGCATGGTATCCAGACCGTGCCACAACTTATTGAAGGCCCTTGTGCTTGCTAGTTAATACCGGGTGTTCCCAAACCATTGCCTCCCCCTCTGACCATTTTTGACTCCTATTATGAGTTGTCAACGCTGAACACACACAGCAAATTTCTTTTGTCAAAGGTAGTACATATTCCTACTTTGGTCGGTCATTGTGCATGGTAGCCGCACCGTGCTTTTACTGATTGAAGGTCGCTGTACTTGCTAGTTGAGAACTGATATTCACAGACCATTGTTTCCCCATCTGACCGTTTGTGACTCGTGTTATGGTTGGTGAATGTTGACCACCCATATTGGAATTCTTTCATCATGGTCGGTGACGTATGCCTAGTTTGGTTGTTTGGTGTGCATAGTAGCCACACCGTGCCACTACGCATTGAAGTCACTTGTCCTTTCTAGTTGATACATAGAGTTCCCAAACCATTGTCTATCCCTCTGACCATTTGTGAATCGTGTTATGAGTTGTCAATGTTGACCATACATAGTGGACTTCTTTGGTCATAGTGAGTGACGTGTACATCCTCTGGTTGGTCACTGTGCACGCTAGCCACACCGTGCCACTACTCGTTGAAAATCTTTCTACTTGCTAGTTGATAACCAGTGTTCCCAACCCGTGGTTTCCCCCACTGACCATTTGTGACTTGTGTTTTGGGTTTTCAACGTTGACCACATACTATGAAATCTATTTGGTCATGGTAAGTTACATGTGCCTAGTTTGGTTTGTCACTTTATGTGGTTACCACGCCGTGTCACTACGTACTGAAGGTCTTTGTGACTTCTAGTTGATAGCTAGTGTTCCCAAACCATTTTAACCCCCCTCTGACTATCAGTGACTCGTGTTGTGAGTTGTCGACGCTGACCACATGAAGTGAAATTCGTTGGTCATGGTCAGTGACATATGCATACTTTGGTTGGTCACAGTGCATGGTAGCCACGCTCTGCCACTACATATTGAAGGTATTTGTACTTGCTAGTCGATAACTAGTATTCACAAACAATTATCTTCCACCCTGACCATTTGTGACTCGAGTTTTGAGTTGTCAGAGTTTACCACACTTAGTGACATTATTTGGTCATGGTCAGTGACATATGCCTACTTTGGTTCGTCATCGTGCATGGTATCCACACCGTGCCACAACTTATTGAAGGTCCTTGTGCTTGCTAGGTGATACCTGGTGTTCCCAAACCATTGTCTCCCCCTCTGACCATTTGTGACTCCTATTATGAGTTGTCAACGCTTACCACACACAGCGGATTTCTTTGGTCAAATGTAGTACATATTCCTACTTTGGTCGGTCATTGTGCATGGTAACCACGCCGTGCTTATACTGATTGAAGGTCGCTGTACTTGCTAGTTGAGAACTGATATTCACAGACCATTATTTCCCCCTCTGACCGTTTGTGACTCGTGTTATGGGTTGTAAATGTTGACCACCCATATTGAAAATTTTTCATCATGGTCGGTGACATATGCCTAGTTTGGTTCTTTGGTGTGCATAGTAGCCACATCGTGCCACTACGCATTGAAGTTCTTTTTCCTTTCTAGTCAATTCATAGGGTTCCCAAACCATTGTCTCTCCCTCTGGCCATTTGTGTCTCGTGTTATGAGTTGTCAATGTTGACCATACATAGTGGACTTCTTCGGTCATATTCAGTAACGTGTGCATCCTTTGGTTGGTCGCTGTGCACGCTAGCCACACCGTGCCACTACTTGTTGAAAATATTTCCACTTGCTAGTTGATAAATAGTGTTCCCAACCCATGGTTTCCCCCACTGACCATTTGTGACCCGTGTTATGAGTTTTCAACGTTGACCACACACTGTGAAATCCGTTTGGTCCTGGTTTGTGACATATGCCTACTTTGGTTTGTCACTGTACATGGTTACCACGCCGTGTCATTACGTATCGAAGATATTTGTGCTTTCTTCTTGACAGCTAGTGTACCCACACCATTGTTAGCCCCCTCTGAATATCTCTGACTCGTGTTGTGAGTTGTCAACATTGACCACATGAAGTGAATTTCTTTGGTCATGGTCAGTGACATATGCATACTTTGGTTGGTCACTGTGCATTGTAGCCACACTGTGCCACTACATATTGAAGGTATTTGTACTTGCTAGTTGATAAATAGTATTTTGAAACCATTATCTTCCACTCTCACCATTTGTGACTCGTGTTATGAGCTGTCAAAATTTTCCACACATGGTGACATTCTTTGCTCATGGTCAGTGACATATGCATACCTTGGTTGGTCATGGTGCATGGTATCCACACCGTGCAACAACGTATTGAAGGTCATTGTGCTTGCTAGTTGATTTCTGGTGTTCCCAAACCATTGTCTCCCCCTCTGACCATTTGTGACTCCTATTATGAGTTTTCAACGCTGAACACACACAGCGGATTTATTTGGTCAAAGGCATTACATAT
The DNA here is from genome assembly GCA_023375785.1 of Penium margaritaceum. Classification (NCBI taxonomy): domain Eukaryota; kingdom Viridiplantae; phylum Streptophyta; class Zygnematophyceae; order Desmidiales; family Peniaceae; genus Penium; species Penium margaritaceum. The sequence continues at coordinate 152,328 of SZWC01000550.1, read as the reverse complement.
GCCTACGGTGGTCGGTCATTGTGCATGGTAGCCACACTGTGCTTATACTGATTGAAGGTCACTGTACTTGCTAGTTGAGAACTGATATTCCCAGACAATTGTTTCCCCCTCTGACCGTTTGTGACACGTGTTATGGTTGGTCAACGTTGACCACCCATGTTGACATTTTCTGGTCATGGTCATTGACACTTGCCTAGTTTGTTTGTTTGATGTGCATAGTAGCCACACCGTGCCACTACGTATTGAAGTTCTTTGTCCTTTCTAGTCTATACGTAGGGTTCCCAAACCATTGTCTCTCCCTTTGACCATTTGTGACTCGTGTTATGAGTTGTCAATGTTGACCACACATAGTGGAGTTCTTCGGTCATAGTCAGTGACGTATGCATCCTTTGGTTGGTCACTGTGCACGCTAGCCACACCGTGCCACTGCTTGTTGAAGGTCTTTGTACCTGCTAGCTGATAACTAGTGTTCCCAACCCATTGTTTCCCCCTCTGACCATTTGTGACTCGTGTTATGCGTTTTCAACATTGACCACACACTGTGAAATTCTTTTGGTCATGGTCAGTGACATATGCCTACTTTGGTTTGTCACTGTACGTGGTTACCACGCCGTGTCACTACGTATCGAAGGTCTCTGTGCTTTCTAGTTGATAGCTAGTGTTCTCAAACCATTGTTACCCCCTTTGAATATATGTGACTCGTGTTGTGAGTTGTCAACATTGACCACATGAAGTGAAATTATTTGGTCATGGTCAGTGACATATGCATACTTTGGTTGGTCACTGTGCATTGTACCACACTATGCCACTTCATATTGAATGTATTTGTACTTGCTAGTCAATTAATAGCAAAAAGGTTTCTCCCTTTGACACCAGGTCGGTTTTTGTTGATTTGTTACGCGTAGGTGCCTTCACTGGAATACTCCCTCCCACCCCCCTAGAGGGAAGTTCTGTGGACGACCTGGAGGACAGATTTGCGACCGCATTATGACACCCCCCCTGCCTCCCCCCCCCCC
>SZWC01000550.1:130455-140457 GCA_023375785.1 Penium margaritaceum | reverse complement strand
GAGCGCCGACAAAAAGACATGACGTGTGACTTTGTCAACAAACGAGTGGGTGATCGGGACACCGCATATGCAAGAAGTTAGCTCATCCAGCATTCAGGACAAATCTATGTCATCCATTAAATCACAAGATTAGCATGACGTTTTCAAAATGCACAAAGTAGGTAACAATGAAATTCAGAAACATCGAAGTGATTTTCAAATAAAGTATAGTCATGCAAAAAAATTCAGGGCATATTTGTGTTAAGGAAGTTTCAGTGAAAGTCTTCTTTTCATGTCCATTGAACGAGCTATGAATATGATTCCAAGAGGCAATTTCTAAGAAACATTGTTAATCGTCTAGGGTATTTTCCTAGAATGATCCTTACCATATGTTATCGTCATGTACACAATTCATGAAGTGTGTGGATTTGGGGTGATTGGGCATAAATGTATCGAAGGTCTCTGTGCTTTCTAGTTGATAGCTAGTATTCCCAAACCATTGTTACCCCCTTTGAATATCTGTGACTCGTGTTGTGAGTTGTCAACATTGACCACATGAAGTAAAAATCTTTGGTCATGGTCAGTGACATATGCATACTTTGGTTGGTCACTGTGCATTGCACCACACTGTGCCACTGCATATTGAATGTATTTGTACTTGCTAGCCGATAACTAGTATTTAGGAACCATTATCTTCCACTCTGACCATTTGTGACTCGTGTAGTGAGTTGTCAAAGTTTACCACACAAGGTGACATTCTGTGGTCATGGTCAGTGACATATGGTTGGTCATCGTGCATATTCCCACACCGTGCCACAGCGTACTGAAGGTCATTGTGCTTGCTAGTTGGTACCTGGTATTCCAAAACAATTGTTTCCCCCTCTGACAATTTGTGACCCGTATTATGAGTTGTCAACGTTGACCATATACATCGGATTTCTTTGGTCAAAGGCCGTACATATGCCTACTTTGGTCGGGCATTGTGCATGGTAGCCACACCGTGCTATTACTCATTGAAGGTCGTTGTACTTGCTAGTTGAGAACTGATATTCCCGGACCATTGTTTCCCCCTCTGACCGTTTGTGACTCGTGTTATGGTTGGTGAACGGTGACCACCCATATTGAAATTCCTTGGGCATGGTCAGTGACATAAGCCTAGTTTGGTTGTTTTGTGTGCATAGTAGCCACACCGTGCCACTACGTATTGAAGTTATTCGTCCTTTCTAGTCCATGCACAGGGTTCCCAACCTATTTTCTCTACCTCTGACCATTCGTGAGTCACGTTATGAGTTGTCAATGTTGACCACACATAGTGGACTTCTTCCGTCATAGTCAGTGACGTATTCATCCCTTGGTTGGTCACTGTGCACGCTAGCCACACCGTGCCACTACTTGTTGAAGTTCTTCATACTTTCTAGTTCATAACTAGTGTTCCAAGCCCATTGTTTCCCCCTCTGACCATTTGTGACTCGTGTGATGAGTTTTCAACGCTCACCACACACCGTGAAATTCGTTGGTCATGGTTAGTGACATATGCCTAATTTGGTTTGTCACTGTACGTGGTTACCACGCCATTTCACTATGTATTGAAGGTCTTTGTGCTTTCTAGTTAATAGCTAGTGCTCCCAAACCATTGTTACCCCCCTCTGACTATCAGTGACTCGTGTTGTGACTTGTCAATGCTGACCACATGAAGTGAAATTCGTTGGTCATGGTCAGTGACATATGCATACTTTGGTTCGTCACTGTGCATGGTAGCCACGCTGTGCCACTACATATTGAAGGTATTTTTACTTTCTAGTCAAAAACTAGTATTCACAAACCATTCTCTTCCACCCTGACCATTTGTGACTCGTGTTATGAGTTGTCAGAGTTTACCACACTTAGTGACATTATTTGGTCATGGCCAGTGACATATGCCTACTTTGGTTGGTCATCGTGCATGGTATACACACCGTGCCACAACTTATTGAAGGTCATTGTGCTTGCTAGTTGATACCCGGTGTTGCCAAACCATTGTCTCCCCCTCTCACCATCTGTGAATCATATTATGAGTTGTCGATGCTGACCACACACAGCGGATTTCTCTGGTCAAAGGTAGTATATATGCCTACTTTGGTCGGTCATTGTGCATGGTAGCCACACCGTGCTTATACTGATTGAAGGTCGCTGTACTTTCTAGTTGAGAACTGATATTCACAGACCATTGTTTCCCCATCTGACCTTTTGTGACTCGTGTTATGGTTGGTGAATGTTGACCACCCATTTTGAAATTCTTTCATCATGGTCGGTGACGTATGCCTAGTTTGGTTGTTTGGTGTGCATAGTAGCCACACCGTGCCACTACGCATTGAAGTCCTTTGTCCTTTCTAGTCGATACATAGAGTTCCCAAACCATTGTCTATCCCTCTGACCATTCGTGAATCGTGTTATGAGTTGTCAATGTTGACCATACATAGTGGACTTCTTTGGTCATAGTGAGTGACGTGTGCATCCTCTGGTTGGTCACTGTGCACGCTAGCCACACCGTGCCACTACTTGTTGAAAATCTTTCTACTTGCTAATTGATAACTAGTGTTCCCAACCCATGGTTTCCCCCACTGACCATTTGTGACTCGTGTTATGAGTTTTCAACGTTGACCACATGTCGTGAAATCTATTTGGTCATGGTAAGTTACATATGCCTAGTTTGGTTTGTCACTCTATGAGGTTACCATGCCGTGTCACTACGTACTGAAGGTCTTTGTGGTTTCTAGTTGATAGCTAGTGTCCCCAGACCATTATTACCCCCCTTTGACTATCATTGTCTCGTGTTGTGAGTTGTCAACGCTGACCACATGAAGTGAAATTCGTTGGTCATGGTCAGTGACATATGCATACTTTGGTTGGTCACTGTGCATGGTAGCCACGCTGTGCCACTACATATTGAAGGTATTTGTACTTGCTACTCGATAACTAGTATTCACAAACCATTATCTTACACCTTGACCATTTGTGACTCGAGTTATGAGTTGTCAGAGTTTACCACACTTAGAGACATTATTTGGTCATGGTCAGTGACATATGCCTACTTTGGTTGGTCATCGTGCATGGTATCCACACCGTGCCACAACTTATTGAAGGTCCTTGTGCTTGCTAGTATATACCTGGTGTTCCCAAACCATTGTCTCCCCCTCTGACCATTTGTGACTCCTATTATGTGTTGTCAACGCTGACCACACACAGCGGATTTCTTTGGTCAAATGTAGTACATATTCCTACTTTGGTCGGTCAGTGTGCATGGTAGCCACGCCGTGCTTATACTAATTGAAGGTCGCTGTACTTGCTACTTGAGAACTGATATTCACAGACTATTGTTTCCCCCTCTGACCGTTTGTGACTCGTGTTATGGTTGGTGAATGTTGACCACCCATATTGAAATTCTTTCATCATGGTCGGTGACATATGCCTAGTTTGGTACTCTGGTGTGCATAGTAGCCAAACCGTGCCACTACGCATTGAAGTTCTTTGTCCTTTCTAGTCAATACATAGGGTTCCCAAACCATTGTCTCTCCCTCTGACCAATTGTGTCTCATGTTATGAGTTGTCAATGTTGACCATACATTGTGGACTTCTTCGGTCAAATTCAGTGACGTGTGCATCCTTTGGTTGGTCACTGTGCACGCTAGCCACACCGTGCCACTACTTGTTGAAAATATTTCTACTTGCTAGTTGATAACTAGTGTTCCCAACCCATGGTTTCCCCCACTGACCATTTGTGACTCGTGTTATGAGTTTTCAACGTTGACCACACACTGTGAAATCCGTTTGGTCCTGGTTTGTGACATATGCCTACTTTGGTTGGTCACTGTGCACGCTAGCCACACCGTGCCACTACTTGTTGAAAATATTTCTACTTGCTAGTTGATAACTAGTGTTCCCAACCCATGGTTTCCCCCACTGACCATTTGTGTCTCGTGTTATGAGTTTTCAACGTTGACCACACACTGTGAAATCCGTTTGGTCCTGGTTTGTGACATATGCCTACTTTGGTTTGTCACTGTACATGGTTACCACGCCGTGTCATTACGTATCAAAGGGAGTTGTGCTTTCTTGTTGACAGCTAGTGTTCCCAAACCATTGTTAGCCCCCTCTGAATATCTCTGACTCGCGTAGTGAGTTGTCAACATTGACCACATGAAGTGAATTCATTTGGTCATGGTCAGTGACACATGCATACTTTGGTTGGTCACTGTGCATTGTAGCCACACTGTGCCACTATATATTGAAGGTATTTGTACTTGCTAGTTGATAACTAGTATTTTGAAACCATTATCTTCCACTCTCACCATTTGTGACTCGTGGTATGAGCTGTCAAAAGTTTCCACACATGGTGTCATTCTTTGGTCATGGTCAGTGACATATGCATACCTTGGTTGGTCATCGTGCATGGCATCCACACCGTGCAACAACGTATTGAAGGTCATTGTGCTTGCTAGTTGATGCCTGGTGTTCCCAAACAATTGTGTCCCCTTCTGACTACTTGTGACTCGTATTATGAGTTGTCAACGTTGACCACACACGCCAGATTTCTTTGGTCAAAGGCAGTACATATGCCTACTTTGGTCGGTCATTGTGCATGGTAGCCACACCGTGCTACTACTGATTTAAGGGTGTTGTACTTGCTAGTTGAGAACTGATATTCCCGAACCATTTTTTTTCCCTCTGACCGGTTGTGACTCGTGTTATGGTTGGTGAACGTTGACCACCCATATTGAAATTCTTTGGTCATGGTCAGTGACATATGCCTAGTTTGTTTGTTTGGTGTGCATAGTAGTCACTCCGTGCCAATACGTATTGAAGTTATTTGTCCTTTCTAGTCCATGCGTAGGGTTCCCAAACCATTGTCTCTCCATCTGACCATTTGTGACTCGTGTTAGGAGTTGTCAATGTCGACCACGCACACTGGATTTCTTCGGTCATAGTCAGTGACGTATTCATCCTTTGGTTGGTAACTGTGCACGCTAGCCAAACCGTGCCGCTACTTGTTGAAGTTCTTCATACTTGCTCGTTGATAACTAGTGTTCCTAACCCATTATTTCCCCCTCTGACCATTTGTGACTCGTGTTAAGAGTTTTCAATGTTGACCACACACTGTGAAATTCGTTTGGTCATGGCTAGTGACATATGCCTTCTTTGGTTTGTCACTGTACATGGTAACCACGCCGGGTCACTACATATTAAAGGTATTTGTGCTTTCTAGTTAATAGCTAGTGTTCCCAACCCATTGCTACCCCCATTTGACTGTCTGTGACTCGTGTTGTGAGTTGTCAAAGCTGACCACATGAAGTGAAATTCGTTGGTCATGGCCAGTGTCACATGCATACTTTGGTTGGTCACTGTGCATGGTAGCCACGCAGTGCCACTACATATTGAAGTTACTTGTAGTTTCTAGTGGATAACTAGTATTCACAAACCATTATCTTCCACCCTGACCATTTGTGACTCGTGTTATGAGTTGTCAAAGTTTACCACATTCAGTGACATTATTTGGTCATGGTCAGTGACATATGCCTACTTTGGCTGGTCATCGTGCATGGTATCCACACCGTGCCACAACGTATTGAAGGTCCTTGTGCTTGCTAGTTGATACCTGGTGTTCCCAAACCATTGTCTCCCCCTCTGACCATTTGTGACTCCTGTTATGAGTTGTCAACGCTGACCACACACAGCGGATTTATTCGGTCAAAGGCAGTACATATGCCTACTTTGGTCGGTCATTGTGCATGGTAGCCACACCGTGCTTATGCTGATTGAAGGTCACTGTACTTGCTATTTGAGAGCTGATATTCCCAGACCATTGTTTCCCCCTCAGACCGTTTGTGACACGTGTTATGGTTGGTCAACGTTGACCACCCATATTGAAATTTTCTGCTCATGGTAAGTGACACATGCCTAGTTTGGTTGTTTGGTGTGCATAGTAGCCACACCGTGCCACTACGTATTGAAGTTCTTTGTCCTTTCTAGGCGATACGTAGGATTCCCAAACCATTGTCTCTCCCTCTGACCATTTGTGACTCGTGTTATGAGCTGTCAATGTTGACCACACATAGTGGACTTATTCGGTCATAGTCAGTAACGTATGCATCCTTTGGTTGGTCACTGTGCACGCCAGCCACACCGTGCCAATGCTTGTTGAAGGTCTTTGTACCTGCTAGCTGACAACTAGTGTCCCCAACCCATTGTTTCCCCCTCTGACCATTTGTGACTCGTGTTATGCGTTTTCAACGTTGACCACACACTGTGAAATTCTTTTGGTCATGGTTAGTGACATATGCCTACTTTGGTTTGTCACTATTGGTGGTTACCACACCGTGTCAGCACGTATCGAAGGTCTTTGTGCTTTCTAGTTGATAGCTAGTATTCCCAAACCATTGTTACCCCCTTTGAATATCTGTGACTCGTGTTGTGAGTTGTCAACATTGACCACATGAAGTGAAATTCTTTGGTCATGGTCAGTGACATATGCATACTTTGGTTGGTCACTGTGCATTGTANGTATCGAAGGTCTCTGTGCTTTCTAGTTGATAGCTAGTATTCCCAAACCATTGTTACCCCCTTTGAATATCTGTGACTCGTGTTGTGAGTTGTCAACATTGACCACATGAAGTGAAATTCTTTGGTCATGGTCAGTGACATATGCATACTTTGGTTGGTCACTGTGCATTGCACCACACTGTGCCACTGCATATTGAATGTATTTGTACTTGCTAGCCAATAACTAGAATTTAGGAACCGTTCTCTTCCACTCTGACCATTTGTGACTTGAGTAGTGAGTTGTCAAAGTTTAGCACACATGGTGACATTCTTTGGTCATGGTCAGTGACATATGGTTGGTCATCGTGCATGGTCTCCACGCCGTGCCACAATGTACTGAAGGTCAGTGTGCTTGTTAGTTGATACCTGGTGTTCCCAAACAATTGTTTCCCCCTCTGACGATTTGTGACTCGTATTTCGAGTTGTCAACGTTGACCATCGGATACATCGGATTTCTTTCGTCAAAGGCCATACATATGCCTTCTCTGGTCGGGCATTGTGCATGGTAGCCACACCGTATTACTACTGATTGAAAGTCGTTGTACTTGCTAGTTGAGAACTGATATTCCTGGACCATTGTTTCCCCATCTGACCGTTTGTGACTCGTGTTATGGTTGGTGAACGTTGACCACCCACATTGAAATTCATTGGTCATGGTCAGTGACATATGCCTAGTTTGGTTGTTCTGTGTGCATAGAAGCAACACCGTGCCACTACGTATTGAAGTTATTCGTCCTTTCTAGTCCATGCATAGGGTTCCCAACCCATTTTCTCTACCTCTGACCATTCGTGAGTCGTGTTATGAGTTGTCAATGTTGACCACACATAGTGGACTTCTTCTGTCATAGTCAGTGACGTATTCATCCGTTGGTTGGTCACTGTGCACGCTAGCCACACCGTGCCACTACTTGTTGAAGTTCTTCATACTTGCTAATTCATAACTAGTGTTCCCAGCCCATTATTTCCCCCTCTGACCATTTGTGACTCGTGTGATGAGTTCTCAACATTGACCACACACCGTGAAATTCGTTGGTCATGGTTAGTGACATATGCCCACTTTGGTTTGTCACTGTACGTGGTTACCACGCCATTTCACTGTGTATTGAAGGTCTTTGTGCTTTCTAGTTGATAGCTAGTGTTACCAAACCATTGTTACCCGCCTCTGACTATCAGTGACTCGTGTTGTGACTTGTCAATGCTGACCACATGAAGTGAAATTCGTTGGTCATGGTCAGTGACATATGCATACTTTGGTTCGTCACTGTGCATGGTAGCCACGCTGTGCCACTACATATTGAAGGTATTTGTACTTGCTAGTCGATAACTAGTATTCACAAACCATTGTCTTCCACCCTGACCATTTGTGACTCGAGTTATGAGTTGTCAGAGTTTACCACACTTAGTGACATTATTTGGTCATGGTCAGTGACATATGCCTACTTTCGTTGGTCATCGTGCATGGTATCCACACCGTGCCACAACTTATTGAAGGTCCTTGTGCTTCCTAGTTGATACCTGGTGTTGCCAAACCATTGTCTCCCCCTTTGACTATTTGTGACTCCTATTATGAGTTGTCAACGCTGACCACACGCAGCGGATTTCTTTGGTCAAATGTAGTACATATTACTACTTTGGTCGGTCATTGTGCATGGTAACCACGCCCTGCTTATACCGATTGAAGGTTGCTGTACTTGCTAGTTGAGAACTGATATTCACAGACCATTGTTTCCCCCTCTGACCGTTTGTGACTTGTGTTATGGTTGGTGAATGTTGACCACCCATATTGAAATTCTTTCATCATGGTCGGTGACATATGCCTAGTTTGGTTATTTGGTGTGCATAGTAGCCACACCGTGCCACTACGCATTGAAGTTCTTTGTCCTTTATAGTCAATACATAGGGCTCCCAAACCATTGTCTCTCCCTCTGACCATTTGTGTCTCGTGTTATGATTTGTCAATGTTGACCATACATAGTGGACTTCTTCGGTCATAATCAGTGACGTGTGCATCCTTTGGTTGGTCGGTGTGCACGCTAGCCACACCGTGCCACTACTTGTTGAAAATCTTTCTAATTGCTAGCTGAAAACTAGTGTTCCCAACCCATGGTTTGCCCCACTGACCATTTGTGACTCGTGTTATGAGTTTTCAACGTTGACCACACACTGAGAAATCCGTTTGGTCCTGGTTTGTGACATATGCCTACTTTGGTTTGTCACTGTATATGGTTACCATGCCGTGTCATTACGTGTCGAAGGTATTTGTGCTTTCTTGTTGACAGCTAGTGTTCCCAAACAATTGTTAGCCCCCCTCTGAATATCTGTGACTCGTGTTGTGAGTTGTCAACATTGACCACATGAAGTGAATTTCTTTGGTCATGGTCAGTGACATATGCATACTTTGGTTGGTCACTGTGCATTGTAGCCACACTGTGCCACTACATATTGAAGGTATTTGTACTTGCTAGTTGATAACTAGTATTTTGAAACCATTAACTTCCACTCTCACCATTTGTGACTCGTGTTATGAGCTGTCAAAATTTTCCACGCATGGTGACATTCCTTGGTCATGGTCAGTGACATATGCATACCTTGGTTGGTCATCGTGCATGGTATCCACACCGTGCAACAATGTATTGAAGGTCATTGTGCTTGCTAGTTGATGCCTGGTGTTCCCAAACAATTGTGTCCCCCTCTGACTATTTGTGACTCATATAATGAGTTGTCAACGTTGACCACACACGGCGGATTTCTTTGGTCAAAGGCAGTACATATGCCTACTTTGGTCGGTCATTGTGCATGATAGCCACACCGTGCTACTACTTATTGAAGGGCGTTGTACTTGCTAGTTGAGAACTGATATTCCCGGACCATTGTTTCCCCCCCTGACCGTTTGTGACTCATGTTATGGTTGGTGAATGTTCACCACCCATATTGAAATCCTTTGGTCATCGTTAGTGACATATGCCTAGTTTGTTTGTTTGGTGTGCATAGTAGCCACACCGTGCCACTACGTATTGAAGTTATTTGTCCTTTCTAGTCCATGCATAGGGTTCCCAAACCATTGTCTCTCCCTCTGACCATTTGCGACTCGTGTTATGAGTTGTCAATATTGACCACGCATACTGGATTTCTTCGGTCATAGTCAGTGACGTATTCATCCTCTGGTTGGTCACTGTGCACGCTAGCCGAACCGTGCCGCTACTTGTTGAAGTTCTTCATACTTGCTAGTTGATAACTAGTGTTCCTAACCCATTATTTCCCCCTCTGACCATTTGTGACTCGTGTTAAGAGTTTTCAATATTGACCACACACTGTGAAATTCGTTTGGTCATGGCTAGTGACATATGCCTTCTTTGGTTTGTCACTGTACATGGTAACCACGCCGGGTCACTACATATTAAAGGTATTTGTGCTTTCTAGTTAATAGCTAGTGTTCCCAAACCATTG
>SZWC01000550.1:106823-128570 GCA_023375785.1 Penium margaritaceum | reverse complement strand
CCCCCCCCCCCTGGCTTAGGCTCGAAGGTAGAGTTGAGGTATCACAACACGGCAGCCCGCCCCCCCCCCAGGTCGCGAGCCTATTCTATATTTTGCGTACGAGGATTCAAACCCAGGACCTACCGCTCCAGAATCTAACTCTATAAGCACTAAGCCAAATCACATGGTGTTCATATGATATCCAAGTGACATTATAAGGGTTCCTATGGGTAAGGGCATAAAACAAGGGGGTGTAAGATTAGAGGGTAGCTTTCAAAAGTATGAATGATAACTAAGTTAGTTTAATCATAAAAATTTAATGCAGACGGAATGTCAAATAGTGCAACTTTGAGCTTGAATAACCTCTCAACCATTGCTCCGATTGACCAGCCGTAAGAAGGAAAGTTGGCTACACAAAGTGAAATTATTTTTATGATATACAGTGACACAAGCATACTTTGGTTGGTCATTGTGCATGGTAGCCACACCGTGCCACCACTTATCGAAGGACTTTGTACTTGCTAGTCGATACCGAGTATTCCCAAACCATTGTTTCTCCCTCTGCTCACTTTTGGACTTGTAATATGAGATGTGAACGGTGACCACACACAACAAACTTCTTTGGTCATGAGCAGTGATGTATGCCTACTTGGATAGGTCATTGTGCACGGTAGCCACACCGTGCCAGTACATACGAAAGATCTTTGTACTTGCTAGAAGATACATAGTCTTTTGAAACCATGTTTTCCCCCTGTGACCATTTGTGACTCATGTTATGAGTTGTGAACGTTGACAACCCATATTGAAATTCTTTGATCATGGTTAGTGACATATGCCTAGTTTGGTTTGTCACTGTACGTGGTTACCACGCTGTGTCACTACGTATTGGAGGTCTTTGTGCTTTCTAGTTGATAGCTAGTGTTCCCAAACCATTGTTACCCCCCTCTGACTATCACTGAATCGTATTGTGAGTTGTCAACACTAACCACATGAAGTGAAATTCGTTGGTCATGGTCAGTGACATGTGCATACTTTGGTTGGTCACTGTGCGTGGTAGCTACGCTGTACCACTACATATTGAAGGTATTTGTACTTGCTAGTCGATAACTAGTAATCACAAACCATTACCTTTCACCCTGGCCATTTGTGACTCGTGTTATGAGTTTTCAGAGTTTACCACACTTAGTTACATTATTTGTTCATTGTCAGTGACATATGCCTACTTTGGTTGGTCATCGTGCATGGTATCCACACCGTGCCACAACTTATTGAAGGTCCTTGTGCTTGCTAGTTGATACCTGGTGTTCCGAAAACATTGTCTCCCCCTCTGACCATTTTTGACTCCTATTATGAGTTGTTAACGCTGAACATACACAGCGGATTTCTTTTGTCAAAGGTAGTACATATTCCTACTTTGGTCGGTCATTGTTCATGGTAGCCGCACCGTGCTTATACTGATTGAAGGTCACTGTACTTGCTAGTTGAGAACTGATATTCACAGACCATTGTTTCCCCCTCTGACCGTTTGTGACTCGTGTTATGGTTGGTGAATGTTGACCACCCATATTCAAATTCTTTCATCATGTTCGGTGACATATGCCTAGTTTGGTTCTTTGGTGTGCATAGTAGCCACACCGTGCCACTACGCATTGAAGTTCTTTGTCCTTTCTAGTCGATACATAGGGTTCCCAAACCATTGTCTCTCCTTCTGACCATTTGTGACTCGTGTTATGAGTTGTCAATGTTGACCATACATAGTGGACTTCTTCGGTCATAATGAGTGACGTGTGCATCCTCTGGTTGGTCACTGTGCACGCTAGCCACACCGTGCCACTACTTGTTGAAAATAATTGTACTTGCTAGTTGATATCTAGTGTCCCCAACCCATGGTTTCCCCCACTGACCATTTGTGACTCGTGTTATGAGTTTTCAACGTTGACCACACACTGTGAAATCCGTTTGGTCATGGTTTGTGACATATGCCTACTTTGGTTTGTCACTGTACATGGTTACCACGCCGTGTCATTACATATCGAAGGTCTTTGTGCTTTCTTGTTGGCAGCTAGTGTTCCCAACTCATTGTTAGCCCCCTCAGAATATCTGCGACTCGTGTTGTGAGTTGTCAACATTGACCACATGAAGTGAATTTCTTTGGTCATGGTCAGTGACATATGCATACTTTGGTTGGTCAGTGTGCATTGTAGCCACACTGTGCCACTACATATTGAAGGTATTTGTACTTGCTAGTCAAGAACTAGTATTTTGATACCATTATCTTCCACTCTCACCATTTGTGACTCATGTTATGAGCTGTCAACATTTACCACACATGGTGACATTCTGTGGTCATGGTCAGTAACATATGCATACCCTGGTTGGTCATCGTGCATGGTATCCACACCGTGCCACAACGTATTGAAGGTCATTGTGCTTGCTATTTGATACCTGGTGTTCCCAAACAATTGTCTCCCCCTCTGACTATTTGTGACTCGTATTATGAGTTGTCAACGTTGACCACACACGGCGGATTTCTTTGGTCAAAGGCAGTACATATGCTTACTTTGCTGGGTCATTGTGCATGGTAGCCACACCATGCTACTACTGATTGAAGGGCGTTGTACTTGCTAGTTGAGAACTGATATTCCCGGACCATTGTTTCCCCCTCTGACCGTTTGTGACTCGTGTTATGGTTGGTGAACGTTGACCACCCATATTGAAATTCTTTGGCCATGGTCAGTGACGTATGCCTAGTTTGTTTGTTTGGTGTGCATAGTAGACACACCGTGCCACTGCGTATTGAAGTTATTTGTCCTTTCTAGTCCATGCATAGGGTTCCCAAACCATTGTCTCTCCCTCTGACCATTTGTGACTCGTGTTATGAGTTGTCAATGTTGACCACGCATACTGGATTTCTTCGGTCATAGTCAGTGACGTATTCATCCTTTGGTTGGTCACTGTGCACGCTAACCAACCCGTGCCACTACTTGTTGAAGTTCTTCATACTTGCTAGTTGATAACGAGTGTTCCCAACCCGATGTTTCCCCCTCTGACCATTTGTGACTCGTGTTAAGAGTTTTCAATAGTGACCACACACTGTGAAGTTGGTTTGGTCATGGTTAGTGACATATGCCTAATTTGGTTTGTCACTATACATGGTTACCACGCCGTGTATTTGTGCTTTCTAGTTAATAGCTAGTGTTCCCAAACCATTTTTATCCTCCTTTGACTATCTGTGACTCGTGTTGTGAGTTGTGAGCGGTGACCGGATGAAGTGAAATTCGTTGGTCATGGCAAGTGACATATGCATACTTTGGTTGGTCATTGTGCATGGTAGTCACGCTATGCCACTATATATTGAAGGTATTTGTACTTTCTAGTGGATAACTAGTATTCACAAACCATTATCTTCTACCCTGATCATTTGTGACTCGTGTTATGAGTTGTCAAAGTTTACCACACATAGTGCATAGTTGCCCTCGATGCTCGATGGAGGCACCCTCCATCGACATTGGCCCATCGAGGCTCATCGATGGGGCATCGATGTCGATGGCGCAGGTGTGGTCACCTTGGTCCTGCCGAGTCACCGCGTGGAACCTCAGGCACCAGAGGAGTGCGAATCTCGCGGAAATGCCACCGGAGGTCGTGATCGACTTCCGGCACCCGTTTTTTTCGGATCTTTTTGCCACCGGCCATGCATGTGCCATGTGTGCATGACATGTGTTATGAATCAGCTTCATTCAACCAATGGGAGTATCCTTCCAGCTGTATATCCTCTTTTTTCCAACATGCTCAGCATTACAGATATGCAACATTGCAACAGCAGCCGAGCAACATTCCAGCCTGTCCAATGATCAATCAGTTCATGGATCTCGAACGACATCCTCGAACCATACGTGCATGAAGGTTAGACCGTCGGATTAGCAGCCGGATTGGCGAATGCTGGCTGTCGATCCAAGGGCCAGGTCGACCGTCCGAACCGCTTGCTCGACAGTCCGAGTTACTCTCAGACTTTGAGGGCGAGAGTCACAAGTTGCTGTCTTGTTCGGTGCCGGTCTCAACAGTTAGCCATCTCTGGCTCACTGTTGAGACTGGCCACCATGGCTGCGCAGGCCGGTAACTCACAGGCGGGGAGCTCCACCAACCAAGCCTCTACAGCAGTGTCAGGGTCTCCTCTGCCTGTTTCAGCTGTCTCCAGCCAGTTTGACGCTGCCCAGTGGAATCCACCAAAGAAAAAGCCGCTCAGTGGTGACTTCCTCACCAAAGAGCTCTCAAAGCACTGCCAGCCGTGCCCCACTGACGCAAAGAATCCAGGATTCGTGTGTGGATCGTGTGCCAAGAGGACCGGGGGGACGAGTGACCGCATCCGCGGTCACTTTGCCTGCAACAACCCTAACGTGGGCAAGTGCCCTCACCCGCCACCGCTCTGTCGCGACGTTCTTGGCTTGGAGCGGTACCCCCCTCCTCTTGCTTGATGGCAGCTGGACATCGTCAGCCTCTACAAGGGAGAGGGACAGGAATGGGGCACAAAGGACAAGCCAGTTCAGTGGTTGAAACTTTGGGAAAAGAAGCAGCAGGACGCCACGGCTGCACTTGCTGGCATGACCCTGGTGGTGGATAGCGACGAGGAGGAAGCCGGGGAGAAGCGGCAGTGGCAGCCGGCTTCAACCAGACTAGAGGGTGAGGTTCCCCTCTTTGACGTCAACCGAGCAGCCTCCTTCCGGCAATCCACAATGGTAGAGCACGCACACCGGTTGTACAATGAGCGTTGCCAGCTGGACATTGTGAAGTTGATGGCTATCTCTGCCCTGCCCGTATCTTTCTGTCGGGAGGCGGTGTTGCTTGAGGTTGTGAAGAGTGCCAAGAAAACAACAGCGGCTTTCAGGCTTCCAGCCCGGTCCACTGTGGTGGGGGATCTTCTTCGAAAACTTGACAAGGAACTGGAGGAGTTGGATGCTCCTCTGAAGCAAGGATGGAGCACGTATGGCTGCAGTTTAGTTGTTGATGAGTGGTCTGACCGACAGGTCAGGCCAATCTACAACGCTATGGCGGTGAACGCCTTGGGGTCTGTGCATATTTTCTCCCGTGATGCCAGTGGATTGACCAGGGATGCAGACCACATTGCATCAACGATTGAGGCAGCTATTGACATTGTGGGGGAGGCCAAGGTGGTCTCTGTAATATGCGACAATGCATCAGTGAACAAAAAAGCTTTTTCAGATCTGAGGTTGAAGTACCCGTGTCTGTTTTTCCAAGGGTGCTGTGCTCACAACATCGATCTCGTCATGAAGGACGTGGGGAAATCTGCATGGGGTGCAGGTGTGATTGGGCGCTGTGAAAAGATTGTGATTTTTTTTAGGAACAACGCAATGCCGCGCACTTGGCTGAAGGAGAAGACTGGCGGCAAAGTGCTGAAGAACTGTTGTGACACACGCTTTGCCTCCGTCTTCTCCATGGTGGAGAGACTGCTGGAGCTGCCGAGTGAACTGGAGACGTTTGTTGGACTGGACGTGTGGAAGCAGATTGGCTCACACAGAGATGCTAGCTTCCAGTCGAGCAAGCGGGAGGTGAGGAGGATCATCAGACGTAAGGTCTTCTGGCTGCAGGTGCGTCAGCTGGAAGAGTTGCTGCTACCACTGACAGTCGTTTTGAGGGTGGCAGACAAGCCGGGTGGTGGTGCCGGTGAGATGTATGAGGGGCTCCTGGATTGCACAGAGCAGCTGAAGTTACTGTCCGTGAAAAAGGGAAGGAAGCCACGGCGGGTTGCAGAGAATCACATGAATTTTGTGCTTGGCAGGCTTGAGGCTCGTTGGTCCAAGGACATGTCATGTCCTTTGTACGCTGCTGCTCGCCGTTTCCACCCTGAGCATTTCGGCAATGACCTGTCAAAAAACAGCAACACCTTGCAGGCTTGGCAGGCTGTGGTGGAGGCGTTGGTTCCTGATGACATCCAGGATGATGTGATGAAGGAGGTTGGGGCTTTCCAAAGAGCCCAAACCATGGTGGTGAGTGATACAATGGTTACTCCCCGCAGGAACGCAAAGGCCATTGCTGCAGTGGCCAAGGTACAATGTGGAACCATGACTCCTGTGGAGTGGCACATGAACTACATGTGCCACTTACCAGTTCTGCGGGACCTAGCGCTGAAGGTGCTTTCCCAGCCATGCTCATCCTCTGAGTGCAAACGTGTTTTTTCCACGCACGAGCTAATTCATACTGCCAGGCGCAACAGGTTGAAGGTGGAGACTCTGGAGCTGCTGGTGCGGTGCAACGTGCGACTGCGCAAGCACTATGGCCGCAGTGGACGAAAGGCAGCTGAGGGTCTTGCAGCAGCTGCAGGCGCAGCAGAAGGAGAGGCAGACACAGAAGCAGATGCAAGTGAAGATGTTGGGGATATTGTTGAAGAAGATGGGGTGCTGAGTGAGCCTGAGGAGGAGATGGAAAGCGATGACGAAGAGGGAGAAGATGCAGATGAGTTGGAAGCAGCAGACGAAGATGTGGTGGAAGTCATGGCATCCGTCCGTGTCATGACAGACACGCCGGGACACCCACATGCTCGTCCTGTTCGTGTGCGTGAGCAGCAGAAGCCAGCAGCAAGCACAGCACCAAGGGGACAGGGGAAGGGGACCGAGGACGAGCCCGGTGAGGAAGGAGACAAGGATGGGGAAGAAGAGAATGGGGAGGGAGCCGACAAGGACCAGGGCGAGGGGGCAGACGGTGGGCAGGGTGAGGATGGACATGAGCAAGGGGAGGGGGGTGTGATGGCAGATGCTGCTGCCAGTGTTGCTGGAGAAACACCATGCGAAGATGATGTAATGCTGGAGACTGCAGCATCACCACCACGCAAGGGGTCATGCACAGCGGCATCCAGAGTTGGCCCTACAAGTGTTGCTGCTCAAAAAGCAGCATCACCAGCTGCATCAGCCAAAGCAGCAGCTCTGAAACGCTGCGCTGCAGCAGCAGCAAGCAAGGAAAAGCAGCGCAAGCAGGCTGCCAAGAAGTGATAGCTTCAATGCATCCGTTTCTTGACCAAGTTGCTGTTTCACAGAAAGTTTGTTCCCTGCTCTTACATGATGTGACATTGAAATTGAAGTAAGTTCATTCTCTTACATTCCATGTCTCCAATTATGTGAGAACAAAATTAGAGTGGCATGCTTGCCATCACATTTCATTTTGAAGTGTGCCTTGTAAAACCCACTATGATAGCATGGCATAAGATAGGAAAGGTGAAGTGCTTAACAATGATGGGCTTCCCATGAAATGTCAGTGAAACATAAGTTTTGTGTTTCACACTTGAGTAAAAAAATACTTAGTGAAACAATTTCCTACGGTCCAGGTGTGCTCTGGTGGGTTTGAGAGGTTTCACAGCGTTGGCACATCGATGTCCTCAGTGACAACTCCATCGATGTGTCGATGTACATCGATGCCCATCGATGGCCGATGGACACAAGTGAACACTGACTTAGTGACATTATTTGGTCATGGTCAGTGACACATGCATACTTTGGCTGGTCATCGTGCATGGTATCCACACCGTGCCACAACGTATTGAAGGTCCTTGTGCTTGCTTGTTGATACCTGGTGTTCCCAAACCATTGTCTCCCCCTCTGACCATTTGTGACTCCTGTTATGAGTTGTCAACGCTGACCACACACAGCGGATTTATTTGGTCAAAGGCAGTACATATGCCTACTTTGGTCGGTCATTGTGCATGCTTATGCTGATTGAAGGTCACTGTACTTGCTAGTTGAGAGCTGATATTCCCAGAACATTGTTTCCCCCTCAGACGGTTTGTGACACGTGTTATGGTTGGTCAACGTTGACCACCCATATTGAAATTTTCTGCTCGTGGTCAGTGACACATGCCTAGTTTGGTTGTTTTGTGTGCATAGTAGCCACACCGTGCCACTACGTATTGAAGTTCTCTTTCCTTTCTAGTCGATACGTAGGATTCCCAAACCATTGTCTCTCCCTCTGACCATGTGTGACTCGTGTTATGAGCTGTCAATGTTGACCACACATAGTGGACTTCTTCGGTCATAGTCAGTGACGTATGCATCCTTTGGTTGGTCACTGTGCACGCTAGCCACGCCGTGCCACTGCTTGTTGAAGGTCTCTGTACCTGCTAGCTGATAACTAGTGTCCCCAACCCATTGTTTCCCCCTCTGACAATTTGTGACTCGTGTTATGCGTTTTCAATGTTGACCACACACCGTGAAATTCTTTTGGTCATGGTTAGTGACATATGCCTATTTTGGTTTGTCACTATACGTGGTTACCACACCGTGTCAGTACGTATCGAAGGTCTTTGTGCTTTCTAGTTGATAGCTAGTATTCCCAAACCATTGTTATCCCCTTTGAATATCTGTGACTCGTGTTGTGAGTTGTCAACATTGACCACATGAAGTGAAATTCTTTGGTCATGGTCAGTGACATATGCATACTTTGGTTGGTCACTGTGCATTGCACCACACTGTGCCACTGCATATTGAATGTATTTGTACTTGCTAGCCGATAACTAGTATGTAGGAACCATTATCTCCCACTCTGACCATTTGTGACGCGTGTAGTGAGTTGTCAAAGTTTACCACACATGGTGACATTCTTTGGTCATGGTCAGTGACATATGGTTGGTCATCGTGCATGGTCTCCACACCGTGCCACAACGTACTGAAGGTCATTGTGCTTGTTAGTTGATACCTGGTGTTCCCAAACAATTGTTTCCCCCTCTGAAAATTTGTGACTCGTATTATGAGTTGTCAACGCTGACCATATACATCGGATTTCTTTGGTCAAAGGCCGTGCATATGCCTACTCTGGTCGGGCATTGTGCATGGTAGCCACACCGTGCTACTACTGATTGAAGGTCGTTGTACTTGCTAGTTGAGAACTGATATTCCCGGACCATTGTTTCCCCCTCTGACCGTTTGTGACTCGTGTTATGGTTGGTGAACGTTGACCACCCATGTTGAAATTACTTGGTCATGGTCAGTGACATATGCCTAGTTTGGTTGTTTTGTGTGCACAGTAGCCGCACCGTGCCACTGCGTATTGAAGTTATTCGTCCTTTCTAGTCCATGCATAGGGTTCCCAACCCATTTTCTCTACCTCTGACCATTCGTGACTCGTGTTATGAGTTGTCAACGTTGACCACACATGGTGGACTTCTTCCGTCATAGTCAGTGATGTATTCATCCTTTGGTTGTTCACTGTGCACGCTAGCCACACCGTGCCACTACTTGTTGAAGTTCTTCATACTTGCTAGTCCATACCTAGTGTTCCCAGCCCATTGTTTCCCCCTCTGACCATTTGTGACTCCTGTGATGAGTTTTCAACGTTGACCACACACCGTGAAATTCGTTGGTCGTGGTTAGTGACATATGCCTACTTTGGTTTGTCACTGTACGTGGTTACCACGCCATTTCACTGTGTATTGAAGGTCTTTGTGCTTTCTACTTGATAGCTAGTGTTCCCAAACCATTGTTACCCCCCTCTAACTATCCGTGACTCGTGTTGTGACTTGTCAATCCTGACCACATGAAATTCAATTCGTTGGTCATGGTCTGTGACATATGCATACTTTGGTTCGTCACTGTGCATGGTAGCCACGATGTGCCACTACATATTGAAGGTATTTTTACTTGCTAGTCAATAACTAGTATTCGCAAACCATTATCTTCCACCCTGACCATTTGTGACTCGTGCTACGAGTTATCGGAGTTTACCATACTTAGTGACATTATTTGGTCATGGTCAGTGACATATGCCTACTTTCGTTGGTTACCGTGCATGGTATACACACCGTGCCACAACTTATTGAAGGTCATTGTGCTTGCTAGTTGATACCCGGTGTTCCCAAACCATTGTCTCCCCCTCTCACCATCTGTGAATCCTATTATGAGTTGTCGACGCTGACCACACACAGCGGATTTCTCTGGTCGTACATATGCCTACTTTGGTCGGTCATTGTGCATGGTAGCCACACCGTGCTTATACTGATTGAAGGTCGCTGTACTTGCTAGTTGCAAACTGATATTCACATACCATTGTTTACCCCTCTGACCGTTAGTGACTCGTGTTATGGTTGGTGAATGTTGACCACCCATATTGAAATTCTTTCATCATGGTCGGTGACGTATGCCTAGTTTGGTTGTTTGGTGTGCATAGTAGCCACACCGTGCCACTACGCATTGAAGTCCTTTGTCCTTTCTAGTCAATACATAGAGTTCCCAAACCATTGTTTATCCCTCTGACCATTTGTGAATCATGTTATGAGTTGTCAATGTTGACCATACATAGTGGACTTCTTGGTCATAGTGAGTGACGTGTGCATCCTCTGGTTGGTCACTGTGCACGCTAGCCACACCGTGCCACTACTTGTTGAAAATCTTTCTACTTGCTAGTTGATAACTAGTGTTCCCAACCCATGGTTTCCCCCACTGACCATTTGTGACTCGTGTTATGAGTTTTCAACGTTGACCACATACTGTGAAATCTATTTGGTCAGGGAATGTTACACATGCCTAGTTTGGTTTGTCACTTTATCTGGTTACCACGCTGTGTCACTACGTACTGAAGCTCTTTGTGGTTTCTATTTGATAGCTAGTGTTCCTAGACCATTCTTACCCCCCTCTGACTAGCAGTGACTCGTGTTGTGAGTTGTCAACGCTGACCACATGAAGTGAAATTCGTTGGTCATGGTCAGTGACATATGCATACTTTGGTTGGTCACTGTGCATGGTAGCCACGCTGTGCCACTACATATTGAAGGTATTTGTACTTGCTAGTCGATGACTAGTATTCACAAACCATTATCTTCCACCCTGACCATTTGTGACTCGAGTTATGAGTTGTCAGAGTTTACCACACTTAGTGACATTATTTGGTCATGGTCAGTGACATATGCATACTTTGGTTGGTCATCGTGCATGGTATCCACACCGTGCCACAACTTATTGAAGGTCCTTGTGCTTGCTAGTTGATACCTGGTGTTCCCAAGCCATTGTCTCCCCCTCTAACCATTTGTGACTCCTATTATGAGTTGTCAACGCTGACCACACACAGCGGATTTCTTTGGTCAAATGTAGTACATATTCCTACTTTGGTCGGTCATTGTGCATGGTAGCCACACTGTGCTTATACTGATTGAAGGTCGCTGTACTTGCTAGTTGAGAACTGATATTCACAGACCATTGTTTCCCCCTCTGACCGTTTGTGACTCGTGTTATGGTTGGTGAATGTTGACCACCCATATTGAAATTCTCTTATCATGGTCGGTGACATATGCCTAGTTTGGTTATTTGGTGTGCATAGTAGCCACACCGTGCCACTACGCATTTAAGTTCTTTGTCCTTCCTAGTCAATACATAGGGTTCCCAAACCATTGTCTATCCATCTGACCATTTGTGTCTCGTGTTATGAGTTGTCAATGTTGACCATACACAGTAGACTTCTTCTGTCATATTCAGTGACGTGTGCATCCTTTGGTTGATCACTGTGCACGCTAGCCACACCGTGCCACTACTTGTTGAAAATATTTCTACTTGCTAGTTGATATCTAGTGTCCCCAACCCATGGTTTCCCCCACTGACCATTTGTGACTCGTGTTATGAGTTTTCAACGTTGACCACACACTGTGAAATCCGTTTGGTCATGGTTTGTGACATATGCCTACTTTGGTTTGTCACTATACATGGTTACCACACCGTGTCATTACATATCGAAGGTCTTTGTGCTTTCTTGTTGGCAGCTAGTGTTCCCAACCCATTGTTAGCTCTCTCTGAATATCTATGACTCGTGTTGTGAGTTGTCAACATTGGCCACGTGTAGTGAATTTCTTTGGTCATGGTCAGTGACATATGCATACTTTGGTTGGTCACTGTGCATTGTAGCCACACTTTTCCACTACATATTGAAGGTATTTGTACTTGCCAGTAAAGAACTAGTATTTTGATACCATTGTCTTCCACTCTCACCATTTGTGACTCGTGTTATGAGCTGTCAAATTTTACCACACATGGTGACATTCTTTGGTCATGGTCAGTGACATATGCATACCTTTGTTGGTCATCGTGCATGGTATCCACACCGTGCCACAACGTATTGAAGGTCATTGTGCTTGCTAGTTGATACCTGGTGTTCCCAAACAATTGTGTCCCCCTCTGACTATTTGTGACTCGTATTATGAGTTGTCAACGTTGACCACACACGGCAGATTTCTTTGGTCAAGGGCAGTACATATGCCTACTTTGGTCGGTCATTGTGCATGGTAGCCACACCGTGCTACTACTGATTGAAGGGCGTTGTACTTGCTAGTTGATAACTGATGTTCCCGGACCATTGTTTCCCCCTCTGACCGTTTGTGACTCGTGTTATGGTTGGTGAACGCTGACCACCCATATTGAAATTCTTTGTTCATGGTCAGTGACATATGCCTAGTTTGTTTGTTTTGTGCGCATAGTAGACACACCGTGCCACTGCGTATTGAAGTGATCTGTCCTTTCTAGTCCATGCATAGGGTTCACAATCCATTGTCTCTCCCTCTGACCATTTGTGACTCGTGTTATGAGTTGTCAATGTTGACCACGCATACTGGATTTCTTCGGTCATAGTCAGTGACGTATTCATCCTTTGGTTGGTCACTGTGCACGCTAACCAAACCGTGCCACTACTTGTTGAGGTTCTTCATACTTGCTAGTTGATAAATAGTGTTCCCAACCCATTGTTTCCCCCTCTGACCATTTGTGACTCGTGTTAAGAGTTTTCAATATTGACCACACACTGTGAAATTGGTTTGGTCATGGTTA
Organism: Penium margaritaceum; assembly: GCA_023375785.1. Lineage (NCBI taxonomy): Eukaryota > Viridiplantae > Streptophyta > Zygnematophyceae > Desmidiales > Peniaceae > Penium > Penium margaritaceum. The sequence goes on along the minus strand of SZWC01000550.1, from coordinate 115,788 downwards.
GTGACTTATGCCTACTTTGGTTTGTCACTCTACATGGTTACCACGCCGTGTCACTACATATTAGAGGCATTTGTGCTTTCTAGTTAATAGCTAGTATTCCCAAACCATTCTTATCCCCCTTTCACTATCTGTGACTCGTGTTGTGAGTTGTCAGCGCTGACCACATGAAGTGAAATTCGTTGGTCATGGCAAGTGACATATGCATACTTTGGTTGGTCACTGTGCATGGTAGCCACACTGTGCCACTACATATTGAAGGTATTTGTACTTTCTAGTGTATAACTAATATTCACAAACCATTATCTTCCACCCTGACCATTTGTGACTCGTGTTATGAGTTGTCAACATTTACCACACTTAATGACATTATTTGGTCATGGTCAGTGACATATGCCTACTTTGTCTGGTCATCGTGCATGGTATCCACACCGTGCCACAACGTATTGAAGGTCCTTGTGCTTGCTAGTTGATACCTGGTGTTCCCAAACCATTGTCTCCCCCTCTGACCATTTGTGACTCCTGATATGAGTTGTCAACGCTGACCACACACAGCGGATTTATTTGGTCAAAGGCGGTACATATGCCTACTTTGGTCGGTCATTGTGCATGGTAGCCACACCGTGCTTATGCTGATTGAAGGTCACTGTACTTGCTAGTTGAGAACTGATATTCCCAGACCATTGTTTTCCCCTGAGACCGTTTGTGACACGTGTTATGGTTTGTCAACGTTGACCACCCATATTGAAAATTTCTGCTCATGGTAAGTGACACATGCCTAGTTTGGTTGTTTGGTGTGCATAGTAGCCACACCGTGCCACTACGTATTGAAGTTCTTTGTCCTTTCTAGGCGACACGTAGGATTCCCAAACCATTGTCTCTCCCTCTGACCATTTGTGACCCGTGTTATGAGCTGTCAATGTTGACCACACATAGTGGACTTCTTTGGTCATAGTCAGTAACGTATGCATCCTTTGGTTGGTCACTGTGCACGCTACCAACACCGTGCCACTGCTTGTTGAAGGTCTTTGTACCTGCTAGCTGATAACTAGAGTCCCCAACCCATTGTTTCCCCCTCTGACCATTTCTGACTCGTGTGATGAGTTGTCAACGTTGACCACACACCGTGAAATTAGTTGGTCATGGTTAGTGACATATGCCTACTTTGGTTTGTCACTGTACGTGGTTACCACGCCATTTCCTTGTGTATTGAAGGTATTTGTGCTTTCTTGTTGACAGCTAGTGTTCCCAAACCATTGTTAGCCCCCTCTGAATATCTCTGACTCGTGTTGTGAGTTGTCAACATTGACCATATGAAGTGAATTTCTTTGGTCATCGTCAGTGACATATGCATACTTTGGTTGGTCACTGTGCATTGTAGCCACACTGTGCCACTACATATTGAAGGCATTTGTACCTGCTAGTTGATAACTAGTATTTTGAAACCATTAACTTCCACTCTCACCATTTGTGACTCGTGTTATGAGCTGTCAAAAATTTCCACACATGGTGACATTCCTTGGTCATGGTCAGTGACATATGCATACCTTGGTTGGTCATCGTGCATGGTATCCACACCGTGCAACAATGTATTGAAGGTCATTGTGCTTGCTAGTCGATGCCTGGTGTTCCCAAACAATTGTGTCCCCCTCTGACTATTTGTGACCCGTATTATGAGTTGTCAACGTTGACCACACACGGCGGATTTCTTTGGTCAAAGGCAGTACATATGCCTACTTTGGTCGGTCATTGTGCATGGTAGCCACACTGTGCTACTACTGATTGAAGGGAGTTGTACTTGCTAGTTGAGAACTGATATTCCCGGACCATTGTTTCCCCCTCTTACCGTTTGTGACTCATGTTATGGTTGGTGAAAGTTGACCACCTACATTGAAATTCTTTGGTCATGGTCAGTGACATATGCCTAGTCTGTTTGTTTGGTGTGCATAGTAGCCACACCGTGCCACTACGTATTGAAGTTATTTGTCCTTTCTAGTCCATGCATAGGGTTCCCAAACCATTGTCTCTCCCTCTGAACATTTGTGACTTGTGTTATGAGTTGTCAATATTGACCACGCATACTGGATTTCTTCGGTCATAGTCAGTGACGTATTCATCCTTTGGTTGGTCACTGTGCACGCTAGCCAAACCGTGCCGCTACTTGTTGAAGTTCTTCATACTTGCTAGTTGATAGCTAGTGTTCCTAACCCATTATTTCCCCCTCTGACCATTTGTGACTCGTGTTAAGAGTTTTCAATATTGACCACACACTGTGAAATTCGTTTGGTCATGGCTAGTGACATATGCCTTTTTTGGTTTGTCACTGTACATGGTAACCACGCCGGGTCACTACATGCTAAAGGTATTCGTGCTTTATAGTTAATAGCTAGTGTTCCCAAACCATTGCTACCCCCATTTGACTATCTGTGACTCGTGTTGTGGGTTGTCAAAGCTGACCACATGAAGTGAAATTTGTTGGTCATGGCCAGTGACATATGCATACTTTGGTTGGTCACTGTGCATGGTAGCCACGCAGTGCCACTACATATTGAAGGTATTTGTACTTGCTAGTGGATAACTAGTATTCACAAACCATTATCTTCCACCCTGACCATTTGTGACTCGTGTTACGAGTTGTCAAAGTTTGCCACACTCAGTGACATTATTTGGTCATGGTCAGTGACATATGCCTACTTTGGCTGGTCATCATGCATGGTATCCACACCATGCCACAACGTATTGAAGGTCCTTGTGCTTGCTAGTTGATACCTGGTTTTCCCAAACCATTGTCTCCCCCTCTGACCATTTATGACTGCTATTATGAGTTTTCAACGCTGAACACACACAGCGGATTTATTTGGTCAAAGGCAGTACATATGCCTACGTTGGTCGGTCATTGTGCATGGTAGCCACACTGTGCTTATACTGATTGAAGGTCACTGTACTTGCTAGTTGAGAACTGATATTCCCAGACCATTGTTTCCCCCTCTGACCGTTTGTGACACGTGTTATGGTTGTTCAACGTTGACAACCCATATTGACATTTTCTGGTCATGGTCAGTGACACTTGCCTGGTTTGGTTGTTTGATGTGCATAGTAGCCACACCGTGCCACTACGTATTGAAGTTCTTTGTCCTTTCTAGTCCATACGTAGGGTTCCCAAAGCATTGTCTCTCCCTCGGACCATCTGTGACTCGTGTTATGTGTTGTCAATGTTGACCACACATAGTGGACTTCTTCGGTCATAGTCAGTGACGTATGCATCCTTTGGTTGGTCACTGTGCACGCTAGCCACACCGTGCCACTGCTTGTTGAAGGTCTTTGTACCTGCTAGCTGATAACTAGTGTTCCCAACCCATTGTTTCCCCCTCTGACCATTTGTGACTCGTGTTATGCGTTTTCAACGTTGACCACACACTGTGAAATTCTTTTGGTCATGGTTAGTGACATATGCCTACTTTGGTTTGTCACTATACGTGGTTACCACACCGTGTAAGTACGTATCGAAGGTCTATGTGCTTTTTAGTTGATATCTAGTATTCCCAAACCATTGTTACCCCCTTTGAATATCTGTGACTCGTGTTGTGAGTTGTCAACATTGACCACATGAAGTGAAATTCTTTGGTCATTGTCAGTGACATATGCATACTTTGGTTGGTCACTGTGCATTGCACCACACTGTGCCACTGCATATTGAATGTATTTGTACTTGCTAGCCGCACCGTGCTTATACTGATTGAAGGTCGCTGTACTTGCTAGTTCAGAACTGATATTCACAGACCATTGTTTCCCCCTCTGACCATTTTTTACTCGTGTTATGGTTGGTGAATGTTGACCACCGATGTTGAAATTCTTTCATCATGTTCGGTGACATATGCCTAGTTTGGTTCTTTGGTGTGCATAGTAGCCACACCGTGCCACTACGCATTGAAGTTCTTTGTCCTTTCCAGTTAAAACATAGGGTTCCCAAACCATTGTCTCTCCCTCTGACCATTTGTGACTCGTGTTATGAGTTGTCGATGTTGACCATACATAGCGGACTTCTTCGGTCATAATGAGTGACTTGTGCATCCTCTGGTTGGTCACTGTGCATGCTAGCCACACCGTGCCACTACTTGTTGAAAATCTTTCTACTTGCTAGTTGATATCTAGTGTCCCCAACCCATGGTTTCCCCCACTGACCATTTGTGACTCGTGTTATGAGTTTTCAACGTTGACCACACACTGTGAAATCCGTTTGTTCATGGTTTGTGACATATGCCTACTTTGGTTTGTCACTGTACATGGTTACCACGCCGTGTCATTATATATCGAAGGTCTTTGTGCTTTCTTGTTGGCAGCTAGTGTTCCCAACCCATTGTTAGCCCCCTCTGAATATCTGTGACTCGTGTTGTGAGTTGTCAACATTGACCACATGAAGCGGATTACTTTGGTCGGTCATTGTGCATGGTAGCCACACCGTGCTACTAGTGATTGAAGGGCGTTGTACTTGCTAGTTGAGAACTGATATTCCCGGACCATTGTTTCCCCCTTTGACCGTTTGTGACTCGTGTTATGGTTGGTGAACGTTGACTACCCATATTGAAATTCTTTGGTCATGGTCAGTGACATATGCCTAGTTTGTTTGTTTGGTGTGCATAGTAGACACACCGTGCCACTGCGTATTGAAGTTTTTGTCCTTTCTAGTCCATGCATAGGGTTCCCAAACCATTCTCTCTCCTTCTGATCATTTGTGACACGTGTTATGAGTTGTCAATGTTGACCACGCATACGGGATTTCTTCGGTCATAGTCAGTGACGCATTCATCCTTTGGTTGGTCACTGTGCACGCTAACCAAACCGTGCCACTACATGTCGACGTTCTTCATACTTGCTAGTTGATAACTAGTGTTCCCAACCCATTGTTCCTCCCTCTGACCATCTGTGACTCGTGTTAAGAGTTTTCAATATCGACCACACACTGTGAATTTGGTTTGGTCATGGTTAGTAACATATGCCTACTTTGGTTTGTCACTGTACATGGTTACCACGCCATGTCACTACATATTAAAGGTATTTGTGCTTTCTAGTTAGTAGCTAGTGTTCCCAAACCATTTTGATCCCCCTTTGACTATCTGTGACTCGTGTTGTGAGTTGTCAGCGCTGACCACATGAAGTGAAATTCGTTGGTCATGGCAAGTGACATATGCATACTTTGGTTGGTCACTGTGCATGGTAGCCACGCTGTGCCACTACATATTGAAGGTATTTGTACTTTATGGTGGATAACTAGTATTCACAAACCATTATCTTCCACCCTGACCATTTGTGACTCGTGTTATGAGTTGTCAAAGTTTATTACACTTAGTGACATTAGTTGGTCATGGTCAGTGACATATGCATACTTTGGCTGGTCATCGTGCATGGTACTTTGAAGTTCCTTGTGCTTGCTAGTTGATACCTGGTATTCCCAACCCATTGTCTCCCCCTCTGACCGTTTGTGACTCCTATTATGAGTTGTCAACGCTGACCACACACAGCGGATTTATTTGGTCAAAGGCAGTACATATGCCTACTTTTGTCGCTCATTGTGCATGGTAGCCACACCGTGCTTATGCTGATTGTAGGTCACTGTACTTGCCAGTTGAGAGCTGATATTCCCAGACCATTGTTTCCCCCTCAGACCGTTTGTGACACGTGTTATGGTTGGTCAACGGTGACCATCCATATTGAATTTTTCTGCTCATGGTCAGCGACACATGCCTAGTTTGGTTGTTTGGTGTGCAAAGTAGCCACACTGTGCCACTACGCATTGAAGTTCTTTGTCCTTTCTAGTCGATACGTAGGATTCCCAAACCATTGTCTCTCCCTCTGACCATTTGTGACTCATGTTATGAGCTGTCAATGTTGACCACACATAGTGTACTTCCTCGGTCATAGTCAGTGACGTATGCATCCTTTGGTTGGTCACTGTGCACACTAGCCACACCGTGCCACTGCTTGTTGAAGGTCTTTGTACCTGCTAGCTGATAACTAGTGTCCCCAACTAATTGTTTCCCCCTCTGACCATTTGTGACTTGTGTTATGCGTTTTCAACGTTGACCACACACTGTGAAATTCTTTTGGTCATGGTCAGTGACATTTGCCTACATTGGTTTGTCACTGTACGTGGTTACCACGCCATGTCACTACGTATCGAAGGTCTCTGTGCTTTCTAGTTGATAGCTAGTGTTCCCAAACCATTGTTACCCCCTTTGAATATCTGTGAGTCGTGTTGTGAGTTGTCAACCTTGACCACATGAAGTGAAATTCTTTGGTCATGGTCAGTGACATATGCATACTTTGGTTGGTCACTGTGCATTGTACCACACTGTGCCACTGCATATTGAGTGTAATCGTACTTGCTAGCCAATAACTAGTATTTAGGAACCATTGTCTTCCACTCTGACCATTTGTGACTCGTGTAGTGAGTTGTCAAAGTTTACCACACATTGTGACATTCTTTGGTCATGGTCAGTGACATATGGTTGGTCATCGTGCATGGTCTCCACACTGTGCCACAACGTACTGAAGGTCATTGTGCTTGCTAGTTGATACCTGGTGTTCCCAAACAATTGTTTCCCCCTCTGACGATTTGTGCCTCGTATTATGAGTTGTCAACGTTGACCATATACATCGGATTTCTTTGGTCAAAGGCCGTACATATGCCTACTCTGGTCGGGCATTGTGCATGTTAGCCACACTATGCTACTACTGATTGAAGGTCGTTGTACTTGCTAGTTGAGAACTGATATTCCCGGACCATTGTTTCCCCCTCTGACCGTTTGTGACTCTTGTTATGGTTGGTGAACGTTGACCACCCATATTGAAATTCCTTGGTCATGGTCAGTGACATATGCCTAGTTTGGTTGTTTTGTGTGCATAGAAGCCACACCGTGCCACTACGTATTGAAGTTATTCGTCCTTTCTAGTCCATGAATAGGGTTCCCAACCCATTTTCTCTACCTCTGACCATTCGTGAGTCGTGTTATGAGTTGTCAATGTTGACCACACATAGTGGACTTCTTCCATCATAGTCAGTGACGTATTCATCATTTGGTTGGTCACTGTGCACGCTAGCCACACCGTGCCACTACTTGTTGAAGTTCGTCATACTTGCTAGTTCAGAACTAGTGTTCCCAGCCCATTGTTTCCCCCTCTGACCATTTGTGACTCGTGTGATGAGTTTTCAACGTTGACCACACACCGTGAAATTCGTTGCTCATGGTTAGTGACATATACCTACTTTGGTTTGTCACTGTACGTGGTTACCACACCATTTCACTGTGTATTGAAGGTCTTTGTGCTTTCTAGTTGATAGCTAGTGTTACCAAACCATTGTTACCCCCCTCTGACTATCAGTGACTCGTGTTGTGACTTGTCAATGCTGACCACATGAAGTGAAATTCGTTGGTCATGGTCAGTGACATATGCATACTTTGGCTCGTCACTATGCATGGTAGCCACGCTGTGCCACTACATATTGAAGGTATTTTTACTTGCTAGTCAATAACTAGTATTCACAAACCATTATCTTCCACCCTGACCATTTGTGACTCGTGTTATGAGTTCTCATAGTTTACCACACTAAGTGACATTATTTGGTCATGGTCAGTGACATATGCCTACTTTGGTTGGTCATCGTGCATGGTATACACACCGTGCCACATCTTATTGAAGGTCATTGTGCTTGCTAGTTGATACCCGGTGTTCCCAAACCATTGTCTCCCCCTCTCACCATCTATGAATCCTATTATGAGTTGTCGACGCTGACCACACACAGCGGATTTCTCTGGTCAAAGGTAGTACATATGCCTACTTTGGTCAGTCATTGTGCATGGTAGCCACACCGTGCTTATACTGATTGAAGGTCGCTGTACTTTCTAGTTGCGAACTGATATTCACAGACCATTGTTTCCCCCTCTGACCGTTTGTGACTCGTGTTATGGTTGGTGAATGTTGACCACCCATATTGAAATTCTTTCATCATGGTCGGTGACGTATGCCTAGTTTGGTTGTTTGGTGTGCATAGTAGCCACACCGTGCCACTACGCATTGAAGTCCTTTGTCCTTTCTAGTCGATTCATAGAGCTCCCAAACCATTGTCTATCCCTCTGACCATTTGTCAATCGTGTTATGAGTTGTCAATGTTGACTATACATAGTGGACTTCTTTGGTCATAGTGAGTGACGTGTGCATCCTCTGGTTGGTCACTGTGCACGCTAGCCACGCCGTGCCACTACTTGTTGAAAAATTTTCTACTTGCTAGTTGATGACTAGTGTTCCCATCCCATGGTTTCCCCCACTGACCATTTGTGACTCGTGTTATGAGTTTTCAACGTTGACCACATACTGTGAAATCTATTTGGTCATGGTAAGTTACATATACCTAGTTTGGTTTGTCACTCTATGTGGTTACCACGCCGTGTCACTACGTACTGAAGGTCTTTGTGGTTTCTAGTTGATAGCTAGTGTTCCCAAACCATTATTACCCCCCTCTGACTATCAGTGACTCGTGTTGTGAGTTGACAACGCTGACCACATGAAGTAAAATTCGTTGGTCATGGTCAGTGACATATGCATACTTTGGTTGGTCACTGTGCATGGTAGCCACGCTGAGCCACTACATATTGAAGGTATTTTTACTTGCTAGTCGATAACTAGTATTCAAAAACCATTATCTTCCACCCTGACCATTTGTGACTCGAGTTATGAGTTGTCAGAGTTTACCACACTTAGTGACATTATTTGGTCATGGTCAGTGACATGTGCCTACTTTGGTTGGTCATCGTGCATGGTATCCACACCGTGCCACAACTTATTGAAGGTCATTGTGCTTGCTAGTTGATACCTGGTGTTCCCAAACCATTGTCTCCCCCTCTGACCATTTGTGACTCCTATTATGAGTTGTCAACGCTGACCACACACAGCGGATTTCTTTGGTCAAAGG
>SZWC01000550.1:68638-106263 GCA_023375785.1 Penium margaritaceum | reverse complement strand
TTTGGTGTGCATAGTAGCCACACCGTGCCACTACGCATTGAAGTTCTTTGTCCTTTCTAGTCAATACATAGGGTTCCCAAACCATTGTCTCTCCCTCTGACCATTTGTGTCTCGTGTTATGAGTTGTCAATGTTGACCATACATAGTGGACTTCTTCGGTCATATTCTGTGACGGGTGCATCCTTTGGTTGGTCGCTGTGCACGCTAGCCACAACGTGCCACTACTTGTTGAAAATCTTTCTACTTGCTATTTGATAACTAGTGTTCCCAACCCATGGTTTCCCCCACTGACAATTTGTGACTCGTGTTATGAGTTTTCAACGTTGACCACACACTGTGAAATCCGTTTGGTCCTGGTTTGTGGCATATGCCTACTTTGGTTTGTCAATGTACATGGTTACCACGCCGTGTCATTATGTATCAAAGGTATTTGTGCTTTCTTGTTGACAGCTAGTGTTCCCAAACCATTGTTAGCCCCCTCTGAATATCTCTGACTCGTGTTGTGATTTGTCAACATTGACAGCATGAAGTGAATTTCTTTTGTCATGGTCAGTGACATATGCATACTTTGGTTGGTCACTGTGCATTGTAGCCACACTGTGCCACTACATATTGAAGGTATTTGTACATGCTAGTTGATAACTAGTATTTTGAAACCATTAACTTCCACTCTCACCATTTGTGACTCGTGTTATGAGCTGTCAAATTTTTCCACACATGCTGACATTCCTTGGTCATGGTCAGAGACATATGTATACCTTGGTTGGTCATCGTGCATGGTATCCACACCGTGCAACAACGTATTGAAGGTCATTGTGCTTGCTAGTTGATGCCTGGTGTTCCGAAACAATTGTGTCCCCCTCTGACTATTTGTGATTCGTATATTGAGTTGTCAACGTTGACCACACACGGCGGGTTTCTTTGGTCAAAGGCACTACAAATGCTTACTTTGGTCGGTCATTGTGCATGGTAGCCACACCGTGCTACTACTGATTGAAGGGCGTTGTACTTGCTAGTTGAGAACTGATATTCCCGGACCATTGTTTCCCCATCTGACCGTTTGTGACTCATGTTATGGTTGGTGAATGTTGACCACCCATATTGAAATTCTTTGGTCATGGTCAGTGACATATGCCTAGTTTGTTTGCTTGGTGTGCATGGTAGCCACACCGTGCCACTACGTATTGAAGTCATTTTTCCTTTCTAGTCCATGCATAGGGTTCCCAAACCATTGTCTCTCCCTCTGACCATTTGTGACTCGTGTTATGAGTTGTCAATATTGACCACGCATATTGGATTTCTTCGGTCATAGTCAGTGACGTATTCATCCTTTGGTTGGTCACTGTGCACGCTAGCAAAACCGTGCCGCTACTTGTTGAAGTTCTTCATACTTGATAGTTGATAACTAGTGGTCCTAACCCATTATTTCCCCCTTTGACCATTTGTGACTCGTGTTAAGTGTTCTCAATATTGACCACACACTTTGAAATTTGTTTGGTCATGGCTAGTGACATATGCCTTCTTTGGTTTGTCACTGTACATGGTAACCACGCCGGGTCACTACATATTAAAGGTATTTGTGCTTTCTAGTTAATAGCTAGTGTTCCCAAACCATTGCTACCCCCATTTGACTATCTGTGACTCGTGTTGTGAGTTGTCAAAGCTGACTACATGAAGTGAAATTCGTTGGTCATGGCCAGTGACATATGCATACTTTGGTTGGTCACTGTGCATGGTAGCCACGCTGTGCCACTACATATTGAAGGTATTTGTACTTGCTAGTGGATAACTAGTATTCACAAACCATTATCTTCCACCCTGACCATTTGTGACTTGTGTTACGATTTGTCAAAGTTTTGCACACTCAGTGACATTATTTGGTCATGGTCAGTGACATATGCCTACTTTGGTTTGTCACTGTACGTGGTTACCACGCCGTGTCACTACGTATCGAAGGTCTCTGTGCTTTCTAGTTGATAGCTAGTGTTCCCAAACCATTGCTACCCCCATTTGACTATCTGTGACTCGTGTTGTGAGTTGTCAACATTGACCACATGAAGTGAAATTCTTTGGTCATGGTCAGTGACATATGCCTACTTTGGTTTGTCACTGTACGTGGTTACCACGCCGTGTCACTACGTATCGAAGGTCTCTGTGCTTTCTAGTTGATAGCTAGTGTTCCCAAACCATTGCTACCCCCATTTGACTATCTGTGACTCGTGTTGTGAGTTGTCAACATTGACCACATGAAGTGAAATTCTTTGGTCATGGTCAGTGACATATGCATACTTTGGTTGGTCACTGTGCATGGTAGCCACGCTGTGCCACTACATATTGAAGGTATTTGTACTTGCTAGTGGATAACTAGTATTCACAAACCATTATCTTCCACCCTGACCATTTGTGACTTGTGTTACGATTTGTCAAAGTTTTGCACACTCAGTGACATTATTTGGTCATGGTTTGTGACATATGCCTACTTTGGCTGGTCATGGTGCATGGTATCCACACCATGCCACAACGTATTGAAGGTCCTTGTACTTGCTAGTTGATACCTGGTGTTCCCAAACCATTGTCTTCCCCTCTAACCATTTGTGACTCCTATTATGAGTTTTAAACTCTGAACACACACAGCGGATTTATTTGGTCAAAGGCAGTACATATGCCTACGTTGGTCGGTCATTGTGCATGGTAGCCACACTGTGCTTATACTGATTGAAGGTCACTGTACTTGCTAGTTGAGAACTGATGTTCCCAGACCATTGTTTCCCCCCTCTGACCGTTTGTGACACGTGTTATGGTTGGCCAACGTTGACCACACATATTGACATTTTATGGTCATGGTCAGTGACACTTGCCTAGTTTGGTTGTTTGATGTGCATAGTAGCCACACCGTGCCACTACGTATTGAAGTTCTTTGTCCTTTCTAGTCCATACGTAGGATTCCCAAACCATTGTCTCTCACTCGGACCATTTGTGACTCGTGTTATGAGTTGTCAATGTTCACCACACATAGTGGACTTCTTCGGTCATAGTCAGTGACGTATGCATCCTTTGGTTGGTCACTGTGCATGCTAGCCACACCGTGCCACTGCTTGTTGAATGTCTTTGTACCTGCTAGCTGATAACTAGTGTTCCCAGCCCATTGTTTCCCCCTCTGACCATTAGTGACTCGTGTTTTGCGTTTTCAACGTTGACCACACACTGTGAAATTCTTTTGGTCATGGTCAGTGACATATGCCTACTTTGGTTTGTCACTGTACGTGGTTACCACGCCGTGTCACTACGTATCGAAGGTCTCTGTGCTTTCTAGTTGATAGCTAGTGTTCCCAAACAATTGTTACCCCCTTTGAATATCTGTGACTCGTGTTGTGAGTTGTCAACATTGACCACATGAAGTGAAATTCTTTGGTCATGGTCAGTGACATATGCATACATTGGTTGGTCACTGTGCATTGTACCACACTGTGCCACTGCATATTGAATGTATTTGTACTTGCTAGTCAACTAATAGCAAAAGGTTTCTCCCTTTGACACCAGGTCGGTTTTTGTTGATTTGTTACGCGTAGGTGCCTTCACTGGAATACTCCCTCCCACCCCCCTAGAGGGATGTTCCGTGGACGACCTGGAGGACAGAGTTGTGACCGCATTATGACACCCCCCTACCCCCCCACGGCTTAGGCTCGAAGGTAGAGTTGAGGTATCACAACACGGCCGCCCCCCCCCCCACCCCCCCAGGTCGTGAGCCTATTCTATATTGCGCGTAGGAGGATTCAAACCCAGGACCTACCACTCCAGAATCTAACTCTATAAGTACTAAGCCAAATCACATGGTGTTCATATGATATCCAAGTGACATTATAAGGGTTCCTATGGGTAAAGGGCATGCAACAAGGGGGTATAAGATTAGAGGATAGTTTTCAAAAGTATGAATGATAACAAAGTTAGTTTAATCATAAAACTTTGACGCAGACGGAATGTGAAATAGTGCAACTTCGAGCTAGAATAACCTCTCAACCATTGCTCCGATTGACCAGCCGTAAGAAGGAAAGTTGATTACACACAGTGAAACTCTTTTTATGATATTCAGTGACACAAGCATACTTTGGTTGGTCATTGTGCATGGTAGCCACTCCGTGCCACCACTTATTGAAGGACTTTGTACTTGCTAGTCAATATCGAGTATTCCCAAACCATTGTTTCTCCCTCTGCCCACTTTTGACTTGTAATATGAGATGTGAACGTTGACCACACACAACAAACTTCTTTGTTCATGAGCAGTGATGTATGCATACTTGGATAGGTCATTGTGCACGGTAGCCACACTGTGCCAGTACATACAAAAGATCTTTGTACTTGCTAGAAGATACATAGTGTTTTGAAGCCATGTTTTCCCCCTGTGACGATTTGTGACTCATGTTATGGGTTGTGAACGTTGACAACCCATATTGAAATTCTTTGGCCATGGTTAGTGACATATGCCTAGTTTGGTTTGACACTGTACGTGGTTACCACGCCGTGTCACTACGTATTGGAGGTCTTTGTGCTTTCTAGTTGATAGCTATTGTTCCCAAACCATTGTTACCCCTCTCTGACTACCAGTGACTCATGTTGTGAGTTTTCAACGCTGACCACATGAAGTGAAATTTGTTGGTCATGGTCAGTGACATATGCATACTTTGGTTGGTCACTGTGCGTGGTAGCCACGCTGTGCCACTACATATTGAAGGTATTTGTACTTGCTATTCGATGACTAGTAATCACAAACCATTATCTTTCGCCCTGGCCATTTGTGACTCGTGTTATGAGTTGTCAGAGTTTACCACACTTAGTGACATTATTTGGTCATGGTCAGTGACATATGCCTGCTTTGGTTGGTCATCGTGAATGGTATCCACACCGTGCCACAACTTATTGAAGGTCCTTTTGAGTGCTAGTTGATACCTGGTGTTCCCAAACCATTGTCTCCCCCTCTGACCATTTTTTAATCCTATTATGAGTTGTCAACGCTGAACACACACAGCAGATTTCTTTTGTCAAAGGTAGTACATATTCCTACTTTGGTCGGTCATTGTGCATGGTAGCCGCACCGTGCTTATACTGATTGAAGGTCGCCGTACTTGCTAGTTGAGAACTGATATTCACAGACCATTGTTTCCCCCTCTGACCGTTTGTGACTCGTGTTATGGTTAGTGAATGTTGACCACCCATATTGAAATTCTTTCATCATGTTCGGTGACATATGCCTAGTTTGGTTCTTTGGTGTGCATAGTAGCCACACCGTGCCACTACGCATTGAAGTTCTTTGTCCTTTCTAGTCGATACATAGGGTTCCCAAACCATTGTCTCTCCCTCTGACCATTTTTGACTCGTTTTATGAGTTGTCAATGTTGACCATACATAGTGGACTTCTTCGGTCATAATGAGTGACGTGTGCATCCTCTGGTTGGTCACTGTGCACGCTAGCTACACCGTGCCACTACTTGTTGAAAATCTTTCTAATTGCTAGTTGATATCTAGTGTCCCCAACCCATCGTTTCCCCCACTGACCATTTGTGACTCGTGTTATGAGTTTTCAACGTTGACCACACACTGTGAAATCCGTTTGGTCATGGTTTGTGACATATGCCTACTTTGGTTTGTCACTGTACATGGTTACCACGCCGTGTCATTACATATCGAAGGTCTTTGTGATTTCTTGTTGGCAGCTAGTGTTCCCAACCCATTGTTAGCCCCCTCAGAATATCCATGACTCGTGTTGTGAGTTGTCAACATTGACCACATGAAGTGAATTTCTTTGGTCATGGTCAGTGACATATGCATACTTTGGTTGGTCACTGTGCATTGTAGCCACACTGTGCCACTACATATTGAAGGTATTTTTACTTGCTAGTCAAGAACTAGTATTTTGATACCATTATCTTCCATTCTCACCATTTGTGACTCGTGTTATGAGTTGTCAAAGTTTACCACACATGGTGACATTCTTTGGTCAAGGTCAGTGACATATGGTTGGTCATCGTGCATGGTCTCTGCATCGTGCCACAACGTACTGAAGGTCATTGGGCTTGTTAGTTGATACCTGGTTTTCCCAAACAATTGTTTCCCCCTCTGACGATTTGTGACTTGTATTATGAGTTGTCAACGCTGACCATATACATCGGATTTCTTTGGTCAAAGGCCGTACATATGCCTACTCTGGTCGGGCATTGTGCATGGTAGCCACACTGTGCTACTACTGATTGAAGGTCGTTGTACTTTCCAGTTGAGAACTGATATTCCCGGACCATTGTTTCCCCCTCTGACCGTTTGTGACTCGTGTTTTGGTTGGTGAACGTTGACCACCCATATTGAAATTCCCTGGTCATGGTCAGTGACATATGCCTAGTTTGGTTGTTTTGTGTGCATAGTAGCCACACCGTGCCACTACGTTTTTAAGTTATTCGTCCTTTCTAGTCCATGCATAGGGTTCCCAACCCATTTTCTCCACCTCTGACCATTCGTGAGGCGTGTTATGAGTTGTCAATGTGGACCACACATAGTGGACTTCGTCCGTCATAGTCAGTGACGTATTCATCCTTTGGTTGGTCACTGTGCACGCTAGCCACACCGTGCCACTACTTGTTGAAGTTCTTCATACTTGCTAGATCATAACTAGTGTTCCCAGCCAATTTTTTCCCCCTCTGACCATTTGTGACTCGTGTGATGAGTTTTCAACGTTGACCACACGCCGTGAAATTCGTTGGTCATGGTTCGTGACATATGCCTACTTTGGTTTGTCACTGTACGTGGTTACCACACCATTTCACTGTGTATTGAAGGTCTTTGTGCTTTCTAGTTGATAGCTAGTGTTCCTAAACCATTGTTACCCCCCTCTGACTATCAGTGACTCGTGTTGTGACTTGTCAATGCTGACCACATGAAGTGAAATTCGTTGGTCATGGTCAGTGACATATGCATACTTTGGTTTGTCACTGTGCATGGTAGCCACGCTATGCCACTACATATTGAAGGTATTTTTACTTGCTAGTCAATAACTAGTATTCACAACCCATTATCTTCCACCCTGACCATTTGTGACTCGTGTTATGAGTTGGCTGAGTTTACCACACTAAGTGACATTATTTGGTCATGGTCAGTGACATATGCCTACTTTGGTTGGTCATCGTGCATGGTATACACACCGTGCCACAACTTATTGAAGGTCATTGTGCTTGCTAGTTGATACCCGGTGTTCCCAAACCATTGTCTCCCCCTCTCACCATCTGTGAATCCTATTATGAGTTGTCGACGCTGACCACACACAGCGGATTTCTTTAGTCAAATGTGGTACATATTCCTACTTTGGTCGGTCAGTGTGCATGGTAGCCACGTCGTGCTTATACTGATTGAAGGTCACTGTACTTGCTTGTTGAGAACTGACATTCACAGACCATTGTTTCCCCCTCTGACCGCTTGTGACTCGTGTTATGGTTGGTGAATGTTGACCACCCATATTGAAATTCTTTTATCATGGTCGGTGACATATGCCTAGTTTGGTTTTTTGGTGTGCATAATAGCCACACCGTGCCACTACGCATTGAAGTTCTTTGTCCTTTCTAGTCAATACATAGGGTTCCCAAACCATTGTCTCTCCCTCTGACAATTTGTGTCTCGTGTTATGAGTTGTCAATGTTGACCATACTTAGTGGACTTCTTTGGTCATATTCAGTGACGTGTGCATCCTTTGGTTTGTCGCTGTGCACGCTAGCCACACCGTGCCACTACTTATTGACAATCTTTCTACTTGCTAGTTGATAACTAGTGTTCCCAACCCATGGTTTCCCCCACTGACCATTTGTGACTCGTGTTATGAGTTTTCAACGTTGACCACACACTGTGAAATCCGTTTGGTCCTGGTTTGTGACATATGCCTACTTTGGTTTGTCACTGTACATGGTTACCACGCCGTGTCATTACGTATCGAAGGTATTTGTGCTTTCTTGTTGACAGCTAGTGTTCCCAAACCATTGTTAGCCCCCTCTGANTTTCTACTTGCTAGTTGATAACTAGTGTTCCCAACCCATGGTTTCCCCCACTGACCATTTGTGACTCGTGTTATGAGTTTTCAACGTTGACCACACACTGTGAAATCCGTTTGGTCCTGGTTTGTGACATATGCCTACTTTGGTTTGTCAATGTACATGGTTACAACGCCGTGTCATTACGTATCGAAGGTATTTGTGCTTTCTTTTTGACAGCTAGTGTTCCCAAACCATTGTTGGCCCCCTCTGAATATCTGTGACTCGTGTTGTGAGTTGTCAACATTGACAACATGAAGTGAATTTCTTTGGTCATGGTCAGTGACATATGCATACTTTGGTTGGTCACTGTGCATTGTAGCCACACTATGCCACTACATATTGAAGGTATTTGTACTTGCTAGTTGATAACTAATATTTTGAAACCATTAACTTCCACTCTCACCATTTGTGACTCGTGTTATGAGCTGTCAAACGTTTCCACACATGGTGACATTCCTTGGTCATGGTCAGTGACATATGCATACCTTGGTTGGTCATCGTGCATGGTATCCACAACGTGCAACAACGTATTGAAGGTCATTGTGCTTGCTAGTTGATACCTGGTGTTCCCAAACAATTGTGTCCCCCTCTGACTATTTGTGACTCGTATTATGAGCTGTCAACGTTGGCCACACACGGCGGATTTCTTTGGTCAAAGGCAGTACATATGCCTACTTTGGTCGGTCATTGTGCATGGTAGCCACGCCGTGCTACTACTGATTGAAGGGCGTTGTACTTGCTAGTTGAGAACTGATATTCCCGGACCATTGTTTCCCCCTCTGACCGTTATGACTCATGTTATGGTTGGTGAACGTTGACCACCCATATTGAAATTCTTTGGTCATGGTCAGTGACATACGCCTAGTTTGTTTGTTTGGTGTGCATAGTAGTCACACTGTGCCACTAGGTATTGAAGTTATTTGTCCTTTCTAGTCCATGCATAGGGTTCTCAAGCCATTGTATCTCCCTCTGACCATTTGTGAGTCGTGTTATGAGTTGTCAATATTGACCACGCATACTGGATTTCTTCGGTCATAGTCAGTGACGTATTCATCCTCTGGTTGGTCACTGTGCATGCTAGCCAAACCGTGCCGCTACTTGTTGAAGTTCTTCATACTTCCTAGTTGATAACTAGTGTTCCTAACCCATTATTTCCCCCTCTGACCATTTGTGACTCGTGTTAAGAGTTTTCAATATTGACCACACACTGTGAAATTCGTTTGGTCATGGTTAGTGACATATGCCTTCATTGGTTTGTCACTGTACATGGTAACCACACCGGGTCACTACATATTAAAGGTATTTGTGCTTTCTAGTTAATAGCTAGTATTCCCAAACCATTTCTACCCCCATTTGACTATCTTTGACTCATGTTGTGAGTTGTCAAAGCTGACCACATAAAGTGAAATTCGTTGGTCATGGCCAGTGACATATGCATACTTTGGTTGGTCACTGTGCATGGTAGCCACGCTGTGCCACTACATATTGGAGGTATTTGTACTTCCTAGTGGATAACTAGTATTCACAAACCATTATCTCCCACCCTGACCATCTGTGACTCGTGTTACGAGTTGTCAAAGTTTGCCACACTCAGTGACATTATTTGGTCATGGTCAGTGACATGTGCATACTTTGGCTGGTCATCGTGCATGGTATCCACACCATGCCACAACGTATTGAAGGTCCTTGTGCTTGCTAGTTGATACCTGGTGTTCCCAAACCATTGTCTCCCCCTCTGACCATTTGTGAATCCTATTATGAGTTTTCAACGCTGAACACACACATCGGATTTATTTGGTCAAAGGCAGTACATATGCCTACGTTGGGCGGTCATTGTGCATGGTAGCCACACTGTGCTTATACTGATTGAAGGTCACTGTACTTGCTAGTTGAGAACTGATATTCCCATACCATTGTTTCCCCCTCTGACCGTTTGTGACACGTGTTATGGTTGGTCAACGTTGACCACCCATATTGACATTTTCTGGTCATGGTCAGTGACATATGCCTAGTATGGTTGTTTGGTGTGCATAGTAGCCACACCGTGCCACTACGTATTGAAGTTCTTTGTCCTTTCTAGTCGATACATAGGGTTCTTAAACCATTGTCTCTCCCTCAGACCATTTGTGACTCGTGTTATGAGTTGTCAATGTTGACCACACATAGTGGACTTCTTCGGTCATAGTCTGTGACGTATGCATCCTTTGGTTGGTCACTGTGCACGCTAGCCACACCGTGCCACTGCTTGTTGAAGGTCTTTGTACCTGCTAGCTGATAACTAGTGTTCCCAACCCATTGTTTCCCACTCTGACCATTTGTGACTCGTGTTATGCGTTTTCAACGTTGACCACACACTGTGAAATTCTTTTGGTCATGGTCAGTGACATATGCCTACTTTGGTTTGTCACTATACGTGGTTACCACGCCGTGTCACTACGTATCGAAGGTCTCTGTGCTTTCTAGTTGATAGCTAGTATTCCCAAACCATTGTTACCTCTTTGAATATCTGTGACTCGTGTTGTGGGTTGTCAACATTGACCACATGAAGTGAAATTCTTTGGTCATGGTCAGTGACATATGCATACTTTGGTTGGTCACTGTGCATTGTACCACACTGTGCCACTGCATATTGAATGTATTTGTACTTGCTAGTCAATTAATAGCAAAAGGTTTCTCCCTTTGACACCAGGTCGGTTTTTGTTGATTTGATACGCGTAGGTGCCTTCACTGGAATACTCCCTCCAACCCCCCTAGAGGGTTGTTCTGTTGACGACCTGGAGGACAGATTTGCGACCGCATTATGACACCCCCCTACCCCCCCACAGCTTAGGCTCTAAGGTAGTGTTGAGGTATCACAACACGGCCGCCCCACCCCCCCCAGGTCGCGAGCCTATTCTATATTGCACGTTCGAGGATTCAAAGCCAGGACCTACCGCTCCATAATCTAACTCTATAAGCACTAAGCCATATCACATGGTGTTCGTATGATATCCAAGTGACATTACAAGGGTTGCTATGGGTAAAGGGCATAAAACAAGGGGGTGTAAGATTATAGGGTAGTTTTCAAAAGTATGAATGATAACAAAGTTAGTTTAATCATAAACATTTGATGCAGACGGAATGTCAAATAGTGCAACTTTGAGCTTGAATAACCTTTCAACCATTGCTCTGATTGACCAGCCGTAAGAAGGAAAGTTGACTACACACAGTGAAACACTTTTTATGATATACAGTGACACAAGCATACTTTGGTTGGTCATTGTGTATGGTAGCCACACCGTGCCACCACTTATCGAAGGACTTTGTACTTGCTAGTTGATACCGAGTATTCCCAAACCATTGTTTCTCCCTCTGCCCACTTTTGACTTGTAATATGAGATGTGAAAGTTGACCACACACAAAACACTTCGTTGGTCATGAGCAGTGATGTATGCCTACTTGGATAGGTGATGGTGCACGGTAGCCACACAATGCCAGTATATACGAAAGATCTTTGTACTTTCTAGAAGATACATAGTGTTTTGAAACCATGTTTTCCCCCTGTGACCATTTGTGACTCATGTTATGGGCTGTGAACGTTGACAACCCATATTGAAATTCTTTGGTCATGGTTAGTGACATATGCCTAGTTTGGTTTGTCACTGTACGTGGTTACCACGCCGTGTCACTACGTATTGGAGGTCTTTGTGCTTTATAGTTGATAGCTAGTGTTCCCAAACCATTGTTACCCCCCTCTGACTATCAGTGACTCGTGTTGTGAGTTGTCGACGCTGACCACATGAAGTGAAATTTGTTGGTCATGGTAAGTGACATATGCATACTTTCGTTGGTTACTGTGCGTGGTAGCCACGCTGTGTCAGTACATATTGAAGGTACTTGTACTTTCTAGTCGATAACTAGTAATCAAAAACCATTATATTTCACCCTGGCCATTTGTGACTCGTGTTATGAGTTGTCTGAGTTTACCACACTTAGTGACATTATTTGGTCATGGTCAGTGACAAATGCCTACTTTGGTTGGTCATCGTGCATGGTATCCACACCGTGCCACAATGTATTGAAGGTCCTTGTGCTTGCTAGTTGATACCTGGTGTTCACAACCCATTGTCTACCCCAATGACCATTTGTTACTCCTATTATGAGTTGTCAACGCTGAACACACACAGCGGATTTCGTTTGTCAAAGGTAGTACATATTCCTACTTTGGTCGGTCATTGTGCATGGTAGCCGCACCGTGCTTATACTGATTGAAAGTCGCTGTACTTGCTAGTTGAGAACTGATATTCATATACCATTGTTTCCCCCTCTGACCGTTTGTGACTCGTGTTATGGTTGGTGAAATTTGACGACCTATATTGAAATTCTTTCATCATGTTCAGTGACATATGCCTAGTTTGGTTATTTGGTGTGCACAGTAGCCACACCGTGCCACTACGCATTGAAGTTCTTTGTCCTGTCTAGTCGATACATAGGGTTCCCAAACCATTGTCTCTCCCTCTGACCATTTGTGACTCGTTTTATGAGTTGTCAATGTTGACCATACATAGTGGACTTCTTCGGTCATAATGAGTGACGTTTGCATCCTCTGGTTGGTCACTGTGCATGCTAGCCACACCGTGCCACTACTTGTTGAAAATCTTTCTACTTGCTAGTTGATATCTAGTGTCCCCAACCCATGGTTTCCCCCACTGACCATTTGTGACTCGTGTTATGAGTTTTCAACGTTGACCACACACTGTGAAATCCGTTTGGTCATGGTTTGTGACATATGCCTACTTTGGTTTGTCACTGTACATGGTTACCACACTGTGTCATTACATATCGAATGTCTTTGTGCTTTCTTGTTGGCAGCTAGTGTTCCCAACCCATTGTTAGCCCCCTCTGGATATCTGTGACTCGTGTTGTGAGTTGTCAACATTGACCACATGAAGTGAATTTCTTTGGTCATGGTCAGTGACATATGCATACTTTGGTTGGTCACTGTGCATGGTAGCCACACTGTGCCACTACATATTGAAGGTATTTGTACTTGCTAGTCAAGAACTAGTATTTTGATACCATTATCTTCCACTCTCACCATTTGTGACTCGTGTTATGAGCTGTCAAAAGTTACCACACATGGTGACATTCTTTGGTCATGGTCAGTGACATATGCATACCTTGGTTGGTCATCGTGCATGGTATCCACACCGTGCCACAACGTATTGAAGGTAATTGTGCTTGCTAGTTGATACCTGGTGTTCCCAAACAATTGTGTCTCCCTCTGACTATTTGTGACTCGTATTATGAGTTGTCAACGTTGACCACACACGGCGGATTTCTTTGGTCAAAGGCAGTATATGTGCGTACTTTGGTCGGTCATTGTGCACGGTAGCCACACCGTACTACTACTGATTCAAGGGCGTTGTACTTGCTAGTTGAGAACTGATATTCCCGGACCATTGTTTCTCCCTCTGCCCGTTTGTGACTCGTGTTATGGTTGGTGAACGTTGACCACCCATATTGAAATTCTTTGTTCATGGTCAGTGACGTATGCCTAGTTTGTTTGTTTGGTGTGCATAGTAGCCAAACCGTGCCACTGCGTATTGAAGTCATTTGTCCTTTCTAGTCCATGCATAGGGTTCCCAAACCATTGTCTCCCTCAGACCATTTGTGACTCGTGTTATGAGTTGTCAATGTTGACCACGCATACTGGATTTCTTCGGTCATAGTCAGTGACGTATTCATCCTTTGGTTGGTCACTGTGCACGCTAACCAAACCGTGCCACTACTTGTTGAAGTTCTTCATACTTGCTAGTTGATAACTAGTGTTCCCAACCCAATGTTTCTCCCTCTAACCATTTCTGACTCGTGTTAAGAGTTTTCAATATTGACCACACACTGTGAAATTGGTTTGGTCATGATTAGTGACATATGCCTACTTTGGTTTGTCACTGTACATGGTTACCACGACGTGTCACTACATATTAAAGGTATTTGTGCTTTCTAGTTAATAGCTAGTGTTCCCAAACCATTTTTATCCCCCTTTGACTATCTGTGACTCGTGTTGTGAGTTGTCAGCGCTGACCACATGAAGTGAAATTCGTTGGTCATGGCAAGTGACATATGCATACTTTGGTTGGTCACTGTGCATGGTAGCCATGCTATGCCACTACATATTTAAGGTATTTGTACTTTCTTGTGGATAACTAGTATTCACAAACCATTCTCTTCCACCCTGACCATTTGTGACTCGTGTTATGAGTTGTCAAAGTTTACCACGCTCAGTGACATTATTTGGTCATGGTCAGTGACATATGCATACTTTGGCTGGTCATCGTGCATGGTATCCACACCGTGCCACAACGTATTGAAGGTCCTCGTGCTTGCTAGTTGATTCCTGGTGTTCCCAAACAATTGTCTCCCCCTCTGACCATTTGTGACTCCTGTTATGAGTTGTCAACGCTGACCACACACTCTGGATTTATTTGGTCAAAGGCAGTACATATGCCTACTTTGGTCGGTCATTGTGCATGGTAGCCACACTGTACTTGCTGGCTGAGAGCTGATATTCCCAGACCATTGTTTCCCCCTCAGACCGTTTTGTGACACGTGTTATGGTTAGTCAACGTTGACCACCCATATTGAATTTTACTGCTCGTGGTCAGTGACACATGCCTAGTTTGGTTGTTTGGTGTGCATAGTAGCCACACCGTGCCACTACGTATTGAAGTTCTTTGTCCTTTCTAGTCGATACGTAGGATTCCCAAACCATTGTCTCTCCCTCTGACCATTTGTTACTCGTGTTATGAGCTCTCAATGTTGACCACACATAGTGGACTTCTTCGTTCATAGTCAGTGACGTATGCATCCTTTGGTTGGTCACTGTGCACGCTAGCCACACCGTGCAACTGCTTGTTGAAGGTCTTTGTACCTGCTAGCTGATAACTAGTGTCCCCAACCCATTGTTTCCCCCTCTGACCATTTGTGACTCGTGTTATGCGTTTTCAACGTTGACCACACACTGTGAAATTCTTTTGGTCATGGTTTGTGACATCTGCCTACTTTGGTTTGTCAGTATACGTGGTTACCACACCGTGTCAGTATGTATCGAAGGTCTTTGTGCTTTCTAGTTGATAGCTACTATTCCCAAACCATTGTTACCCCCTTTGAATATCTGTGACCCGTGTTGTCAGGTGTCAACATTGACCACATGAAGTGAAAATCTTTGGTCATGGTCAGTGACATATGCATACTTTGGCTGGTCACTGTGCATTGCACCACACCGTGCCACTGCATATTGAATGTATTTGTACTTGCTAGCCG
Organism: Penium margaritaceum; assembly: GCA_023375785.1. Lineage (NCBI taxonomy): Eukaryota > Viridiplantae > Streptophyta > Zygnematophyceae > Desmidiales > Peniaceae > Penium > Penium margaritaceum. The sequence continues at coordinate 90,895 of SZWC01000550.1, read as the reverse complement.
ATAACTAGTATTTAGGAACCATTATCTTCCACTCTGACCATTTGTGACTCGTGTAGTGAGTTGTCAAAGTTTACCACACATGGTGACATTCTTTGGTCATGGTCAGTGACATATGGTTGGTCATCGTGCATGGTCTCCACACCGTGGCACAACGTACTGAAGGTCATTGTGCTTGTTAGTTGATACCTGGTGTTCCCAAACAATTGTTTTCCCCTCTGACGATTTGTGACTCGTATTATGAGTTGTTAGCGCTGACCATATAAATCGGATTTCTTTCGTCAAAGGCCGTACATATGCCTACTCTGGTCGGGCATTGTGCATGGTAGCCACACCGTGCTACTACTAATTGAAGGTCGTTGTACTTGCTAGTTGATAACTGATATTCCCGGACCATTTTTTCCCCCTCTGACCGTTTGTGACTCGTGTTATGGTTGGTGAACGTTGACCACCCATATTGAAATTCCTTGGTCATGGTCAGTGACATATGCCTAGTTTGGTTGTTTTGTGCGCATAGTAGCCACACCGTGCCACTATGTATTGAAGTTATTCGTCCTTTCTAGTCCATGCAGAGGGTTCCCAACCCATTTTCTCTACATCTGACCATTCGTGAGTCGTGTTATGAGTTGTCAATGTTGACCACACATAGTGGACTTCTTGCGTCATAGTCAGTGACGTATTCATCCTTTGGTTGGTCAATGTTCACGCTAGCCACACCGTGCCACTACTTGTTGAAGTTCTTCATACTTGCTAGTTCATAACTAGTGTTCCCAGCCCATTGTTTCCCCCTCTGACCATTTGTGACTCGTGTGATGAGTTTTCAACGTTGACCACACACCGTGAAATTCGTTGGTCATGGTTAGTGACATATGCCTACTTTGGTTTGTAACTGTACGTGGTTACCACGCCATTTCACTGTGTATTGAAGGTCTTTGTGCTTTCTAGTTGATAGCTAGTGTTCCCAAACCATTGTTACCCCCCTCTGACTATCAGTGACTCGTGTTGTGACTTGTCAATGCTGACCACATGAAGTGAAATTCGTTGGTCATGGTCAGTGACATATGCATACTTTGGTTCGTCACTGTGCATGGTAGCCACGCTGTGCCACTACATATTGAAGGTATTTGTACTTGCTAGTCAATAACTAGTATTCACAAACCATTATCTTCCACCCTGACCATTTTTTACTCGTGTTATGAGTTGTCAGAGTTTACCACACTTAGTGACATTATTTGGTCATGGTCAGTGACATATGCCTACTTTGGTTGGTCATCGTGCATGGTATACACACCGTGCCATAACTTATTGAAGGTCATTGTGCTTGCTAGTTGATACCCGGTGTTCCCAAACCATTGTCTCCCACTCTCACCGTCTGTGAATCCTAGTATGAGTTGTCGACGCTGACCACACACAGTGGATTTCTCTGGTCAAAGGTAGTACATATGCCTACTTTGGTCGGTCATTGTGCATGGTAGCCACACCGTGCTTATACCGATTGAAGGTCAATGTACTTGCTAGTTGCGAACTGATATTCACATACCATTGTTTCCCCCTCTGACCGTTTGGGACTCGTGTTATGGTTGGTGAATGTTGACCACCCATATTGAAATTCTTTCATCATGGTCGGTGACGTATGCCTAGTTTGGTTGTTTGGTGTGCATAGTAGCCACACCGTGCCACTACGCATTGAAGTCCTTTGTCCTTTGTAGTCGATACATAGAGTTCCCAAACCATTGTCTATCCCTCTGACCATTTGTGAATGGTGTTATGAGTTGTCAATGTTGACCATACATAGTGGACTTCTTTGGTCATAGTGAGTGACGTGTGCATCCTCTGGTTGGTCACTGTGCACGCTAGCCACACCGTGCCACTACTTGTTGAAGAACTTTCTACTTGCTAGTTGATAACGAGTGTTCCCAACCCATGGTTTCCCCAACTAACCATTTGTGACTCGTGTTCTGAGTTTTCAACGTTGACCACGTACTGTGAAATCTATTTGGTCATGGTACGTTACGTATGCCTAGTTTGGTTTGTCACTCTATGTGGTTACCACGCCGTGTCACTACGTGCTGAAGGTCTTTGTGGTTTCTAGTTGATAGCTAGTGTTCCCATACCATTATTACCCCCCTCTGACTATCACTGACTCTTGTTGTGAGTTGTCCACGCTGACCACACGAAGTGAAATTCGTTGGTCATGGTCAGTGACATATGCATACTTTGGTTGGTCACTGTGCATGGTAGCCACGCTGTGCCACTACATATCGAGGGTATTTGTACTTGCTATTCGATAACTAGTATTCACAAACCATTATCTTCCACCATGACCATTTGTGACTCGAGTTATGAGTTGTCAGAGTTTACCACACCTAGTGACATTATTTGGTCATGGTCAGTGTTATATGCCTACTTTGGTTGGTCATCGTGCATGGTATCCACACTGTGCCACAACTTATTGAAGGTCATTGTGCTTGCTATTTGATACCTGGTGTTCCCAAACCATTGTCTCCCCCTCTGACCATTTGTGACTCCTATTATGAGTTGTCAACGCTGACCACACACAGAGGTATTCTTTGGTCAAATGTAGTACATATTCCTACTTTGGTCGGTCATTATGCATGGTAGCCACGCCGTGCTTATACCGATTGAAGGTCGCTGTACTTGCTAGTTGAGAACTGATATTCACAGACCATTGTTTCCCCCTCTGACCGTTTGTGACTCGTGTTATGGCCGGTGAATGTTGACCACCCATATTGAAATTCTTTCATCATGGTCGGTGACATATGCCTAGTTTGGTTCTTTGGTGTGCATAGTAGCCACACCGTGCTACTACGCATTGAAGTTATTTGTCCTTTCTAGTCAATACATAGGGTTCCCAAACCATTGTCTCTCCCTCTGACCATTTGTGTCTCGTGTTATGAGTTGTCAATGTTGACCATACATAGTGGACTTCTTCGGTCATATTCAGTGACGTGTGCATCCTTTGGTTGGTCGCTGTGCACGCTAGCCACACCGTGCCACTACTTGTTGAAAATATTTCTACTTGCTAGTTGATAACTATTGTTCCCAACCCATGGTATTCCCCACTGACCATTTGTGACTCGTGTTATGAGTTTTCAACGTTGACCACACACTGTGAAATCCGTTTGGTCCTGGTTTGTGACATATGCCTGCTTTGGTTTGTCACTATACATGGTTACCACGCCGTGTCATTACGTATCGAAGGTATTTGTGCTTTCTTGTTGACAGTTAGTGTTCCCAAACCATTGTTAGCCCCCTCTGAATATCTCTGACTCGTGTTTTGAGTTGTCAACATTGACCACATGAAGTGAATTTCTTTGGTCATGGTCAGTGACATATGCATACTTTGGTTGGTCACTGTGCATTGTAGCCACACTGTGCCACTACATATTGAAGGCATTTGTACTTGCTAGTTGATAACTAGTATTTTGAAACCATTATCTTCCACTCTCACCATTTGTGAATCGTGTTATGAGCTGTCAAAAGTTTTCACACATGGTGACATTCCTTGGTCATGGTCAGTGACGTATGCATACCTTGGTTGGTTACCGTGCATGGTATCCACACCGTGCAACAACCTATTGAAGGTCATTGTGCTTTCTAGTTGATGCCTGGTGTTCCCAAACAATTGTGTCCCCCTCTGACTATTTGTGACTCGTATTATGAGTTGTCAACGTTGACCACACACGGCGGATTTCTTTGGTCAAAGGCAGTACATATGCCTACTTTGGTCGGTCATTGTGCATGGTAGCCACATTGTGCTACTACTGATTGAAGGGCGTTGTACTTGCTAGTTGAGAACTGATATTCCCGGACCATTGTTTCCCCCTCTGACCGTTTGTGACTCATGTCATGGTTGGTGAACGTTGACCACCCATATTGAAATTCTTTGGTCATGGTCAGTGACATACGCCTAGTTTGTTTGTTTCGTGTGCATAGTAGCCACACTGTGCCACTACGTATTGAAGTTATTTGTACTTTCTAGTCCATGCATAGGGTTCCCAAGCCATTGTCTCTCCCTCTGACCATTTGTGACTCGTGTTATGAGTTTTCAATATTGACCACGCATACTGGATTTCTTCGGTCATAGTCAGTGACGTACTCATCCTCTGGTTGGTCACTGTGCACGCTAGCCAAACCGTGCCGCTACTTGTTCAAGTTATTCATACTTGCTAGTTGATAACTAGTGTTCCTAACCCATTATTTCCCCCTGTGACCATTTGTGACTCGTGTTAAGAGTTTTCAATATTGACCACACACTGTGAAATTCGTTTGGTCATGGCTAGTGACATATGCCTTCTTTGGTTTGTCACTGTACATGGTAACCACGCCGGGCCACTACATATTAAAGGTGTTTGTGCTTTCTAGCTAATAGCTAGTATTCCCAAACCATTGCTACCCCCATTTGACTATCTGTGACTCGTGTTGTGAGTTGTCAAAGCTGACCACATGAAGTGAAATTTAATGGTCATGGCCAGTGACATATGCATACTTTGGTTGGTCACTGTGCATGGTAGCCACGCTGTGCCACTACATATTGAAGGTATTTGTACTTGCTAGTGGATAACTAGTATTCACAAACCATTATCTTCCACCCTGACCATTTGTGACTCGTGTTACGAGTTGTCAAAGTTTGCCATACTTAGTGACATTATTTGGTCATGGTCAGTGACATGTGCCTACTTTGGCTGGTCATCGTGCATGGTATCCACACCATGCCACAACGTATTGACGGTCCTTGTGCTTGCTAGTTGATACCTGGTGTTCCCAAACAATTGTCCCCCCCTCTGACCATTTGTGACTCCTATTATGAGTTTTCAACGCTGAACACACACAGCGGATTTATTTGGTCAAAGGCAGTACATATGCCTACGTTGGTCGGTCATTGTGCATGGTAGCCACACTGTGCTTATACTGATTGAAGGTCACTGTACTTGCTAGTTGAGAACTGATAGTCCCATACCATTCTTTTCCCCTCTGTCCGTTTGTGACATGTGTTATGGTTGGTCAACGTTGACCACCCATATTGACATTTTCTGGTCATGGTCAGTGACATATGCCTAGTTTGGTTGTTTGGTATGCATAGTAGCCACACCGTGCCACTACGTATTGAAGTTCTTTGTCCTTTCTAGTCGATACATAGGGTTCATAAACCGTTGTCTCTCCCTCTGACCATTTGTGACTCGTGTTATGAATTGTCAATGTTGACCACACATAGTGGACTTCTTCGGTCATAGTCTGTGACATATGCATCCTTTGGTTGGTCAATGTGCACGCTTGCCGCACCGTGCCACTGCTTGTTGAAGTTTTTTGTACCTGCTAGCTGATAACTAGTGTTCCCAACCCATTGTTTCCCCCTCTGACCATTTGTGACTCGTGTTATGCGTTTTCAACGTTGACCACACACTGTGAAATTCTTTTGGTCATGGTCAGTGACATATGCTTACTTTGGTTTGTCACTGTACGTGGTTACCACGCCGTGTCACTACGTATCGAAGGTCTCTGTGCTTTCTAGTTGATAGCTAGTGTTCCCAAACCATTGTTACCCCCTTTGAATATCTGTGACTCGNGTGACGTATGCATCCTTTGGTTGGTCACTGTGCACGCTAGCCACACCGTGCCACTGCTTGTTGAAGGTCTTTGTACCTGCTAGCTGATAACTAGTGTTCCCAACCCATTGTTTCCCCCTCTGACCATTTGTGACTCGTGTTATGCGTTTTCAACGTTGACCACACACTGTGAAATTCTTTTGGTCATGGTCAGTGACATATGCTTACTTTGGTTTGTCACTGTACGTGGTTACCACGCCGTGTCACTACGTATCGAAGGTCTCTGTGCTTTCTAGTTGATAGCTAGTGGTCCCAAACCATTGTTACCCCCTTTGAATATCTGTGACTCGTGTTGTGAGTTGTCAACATTGACCACATGAATTGAACTTCTTTGAAATGGTCAGTGACATATGCATACTTTGGTTGGTCACTGTGCATTGTACCACACTGTGCCACTGCATATTGATTGTATTTGTACTTTCTAGTCAATTAATAGCAAAAGGTTTCTCCCTTTGACACCAGGTCGGTTTTTGTTGATTTGTTACGCGTAGGATCCTTCACTGGAACACTCCCTCCCACCCCCCTAGAGGGATGTTCCGTGGACGACCTGGAGGACAGATTTGCGACCGCATTATGACACCCCCCTACCCCCCCATGGCTTAGGCTCGAAGGTAGAGTTGAGGTATCACAACACGGCCGCCCCCCCCCCTCCCCCAGGTCACGAGCCTATTCTATATTGCGCGTACGAGGATTCAAACCCAGGACCTACCGCTCCAGAATCTAACTCTATAAGCACTAAGCCAAATCACATGGTGTTCATATGATATCCAAGTGACATTACAAGGGTTCCTATGGGTAAAGGGCATAAAACAAGGGGGTGTAAGATTAGATGGTAGTTTTCAAAAGTATGAATGATAACAAAGTTAGTTTAATCATGAAAAGTTGACGCAAACGGAATGTCAAATAGTGCAACTTTGAGCTTGAATAACCTTTCAACCATTGCTCCGATTGACCAGCCCTAAGAAGGAAAGTCAACTACACACAGTGAAACTCTTTTTATGATATTCAGTGACACAAGCATACTTTGGTTGGTCATTGTGCATGGTAGCCACACCGTGCCACCACTTATCGAAGGACGTTGTACTTGCTAGTCGATACCAAGTATTCCCAACCCATTGTTTCTCCCTCTGCCCACTTTTGACTTGTAATATGAGCAATGATGTATGCCTACTTGGATAGGTCATTGTGCACGGTAGCCACACCGTGCCAGTACATACGAAAGATCTTTGTACTTGCTAGAAGATACATAGTGTTTTGAAACCATGTTTTCCCCCTGTGACCATTTGTGACTCATGTTATGGGTTGTGAACGTTGACAACCAATATTGAAATTCTTTGGTCATGTGATGCTTTAGTGCCAAAGTGTGAAGCTCTAGTGCCAAAGTATGGAGCTCTAGAGCCAAAGTGTGATGCTCTAGTTCCAAAGTGTGACGTTCTAGTGCGAAAGTGTGATGCTCTAGTGCCGAAGTGTTACGCTCCAGTGCCAAAGTGTGACGCTCTAGTGCCACAGTGTGACGCTCGAGTGCCAAAGTGTGAAGCTCTAGTGCAAAAGTGTGATGCTCTAGTGCCAAATTGTGATGCTCTAGTGCCAAAGTGTGATGCTCTAGTGCCAAAGCGTGACGCTCTAGTGCCAAAGTGTGACGCTCTAGTGCCAAAGTGAGACACTCTAGTGCCAAAGTGTGAAGCTCTAGTGCCAAAGTGTGATGCTCTATTGCCAAAGAGTGACTCTCTAGTACCAAAGTGTGATTTTATAGTACCAAATTGTGAAGCTCTAGTACCAAAGTGTGACGGTCTAGTGCCAAAGTGTGACGCTCTAGTGCCAAAGTGTGATGCTCTAGTTCCAATGTGTGACGTTCTAGTGCGAAAGTGTGATGCTCTAGTGCCGAAGTGTTACGCTCCAGTGCCAAAGTGTGACGCTCTAGTGCCACAGTGTGACGCTCGAGTGCCAAAGTGTGAAGCTCTAGTGCCAAATTGTGACTCTCTAGTGCCAAAGTATGACGCTCTTATGCCAAAGTGTGACGCTCTAGTGCCAAAGTGTGTAGCTCTAGTGCCAAAGTGTGAAGCTGTAGTGCCAAAGTGTGACGCTCTAGTGCGAAAGTGTGAATCTCAAGTGCCAAAGTGTGACGCTCTAGAACCAACGTATGATGCTCTATTAGCAAAGCATTACACCCTAGTGCCAAAGTGTGACGCTCTAGTGCCAAAGTGTGACGCTCTAGTACGAAAGCGTGATGCTCTAGTGCCAAAGTGTGAAGCTCTAGTGCCCAAGTGTGACGCTCTAATGCTACAGTGTGTGACGCTCTAGTGCCAAAGTGTGACACTCTAGTGCCAAAGTGTGAAGCTCTAGTGGCAAAGTGTGATGCTCTAGTGCCAAAGTGTGACGCTCTATTGCCGACGTGTGACGCTCTAGTGCCAAATTGTGACACTATAGTGCCAAAGTGTGAAGCTCTAGTGCTAAAGTGTGAAGCTCTAGTGCCAAGGTATGATACTCAAGTGCCAAAGTGTGATGTCCTAGTGCCAAAGTGTGACGCTCTAGTATCACGTGTGACACTCTAGTGCCACAGTGTAACGCTCCAGTGCCAAAGTGCGACACTCTAGTTCCAAAGTGTGACGCTCTAGTGCCAAAGTGTGAAGCTCTAGTGCCAAAGTGTGCCGCACTATTGCCAAAGGGTGACGCTCTAGTGCCAAAGTGTGAAGCTCCCGTGCCAAAGTGTGAAGCTGTAGTGCCAAATTGTGAAGCTCTAGTGCCAAAGTGTGACGCTCTAGTGCCAAAGTGTGACGCTCTAGTGCCCAAGTGTGACGCTCTAGTGCCAAAGTGTGATGCTCTAGTACCAAAGTGTGACGCTCTAGTGCCAAAGTGTGAAGCTCTAGTGCTAAAGTGTGCCGCTCTATTGCCAAAGGGTGACGCTCTATTACCAAAGTGTGAAGCTCTAGTGCCAAAGTGTTAAGCTGTAGTGTCAAATTGTGAAGCTCTAGTGCCAAAGTGTGACGCTCTAGTGCCAAAGTGTGATGCTCTAGTGCCAAAGTGTGGAGCTCTAGTGCGAAAGTGTGATGCTCTAGTGCCAACGTGTGACGCTCTAGTGCCAAAGTGTGACGCTCTAGTGCGAAAGTGTGATGCTATAGTGCCAACGTGTGACGCTCTAGTGCCAAAGTGTGAAGCTCTAGTGCCAAAGTGTGACACTCTAGTGCCATGGTGTGACGCTATAGTGCCAAAGTGTGATGCTCTAGTAGCAAAGTGTGACGCTCTAGTGCCCAAGTGTGATGCTCTAATGCCACAGTGTGTGACGCTCTAGTCCCAAAGTGTGACGCTCTAGTGCCAAAGTGTGACGCTATAGTGCCGAAGTGTGACGCTCTAGTGCCGAAGTATGATGCTCTAGTGCCAAAGTGTGATGCTCTAGTGCCAAAGTGTGACACTCTAGTGCCAAACTGTGAAGCTCTAGTGCCAAAGTGTGACGCTCTAGTGCCAAAGTGTGAAGCTCTAGTGCCAAGGTATGATGCTCTAGTGCCAAAGTGTGATGTCATAGTGCCAAAGTGTGACGCTATAGTATCACGTGTAACGCTTTAGTGCCAAAGTGTGACGCTATAGTATCACGTGTGACGCTTTAGTGCCAAAGTGTGAAGCTCTAGTGCCAAAGTGTGGTGCTCTAGTGCCAATGTGTGAAGCTCTAGTTCCAAAGTGTGGAGCTCTGGTGCCAAAGTGTGACGCTCTAGTGCCAAAGTGTGACGCTCGAGTACCAATGTGTGATGCTATAGTGGCAAATTGTGATGCTCTAGAGCCAAAGTGTGACGTTCTAGTGCCATAGTGTGACGCTCTAGTGCCAAAGTGTGAAGCTCTAGTGCCAAAGCGTGATGCTCTAGTGCCACAGTGTGATGCTCTAGTGCCAAAGTGTGACGCTCTAGGGCCAAAGTGTTACGCTCCAGTGCCAAAGTGTGACGCCCTAGTGCCAAAGTGTGAAGCTCTGGTACAAAAGTTTGATGCTCTAGTACCAAAGTGTCACGCTCTAGTGCCAAAGTGTGACGCTTCAGTGCCACAATGTGTTGCTCTAGTGCCAAAGTGTGGTGCTCTAGTGCCAAACTGTGATGCTCTAGTGCCAATGTGTGACGCTCTAATGCCAAAGTGTGACGCTCTAGTGCCAACGTGTGATGCTCTAGTGCCAAAATGTGACGCTCTAGTGCCAAAGTGTGATTCTCTAGTGCCAAAGTGTGACGCTCTAGTGCCACCGTGTGAAGCTCTAGTGCCAAAGTGTGATGCTCTGGTGCCAAAGTGTGATGCTCTAGTGCCAAAGTGTGACACTCTAGTGCCAAAGCGTGACTCTCTAGTGCCAAAGTGTGACGCTCTAGTGCGAAAGTATGAAGCTCTAGTGCCAACGTGTGACGCTCTATTGCCAAAGTGTGATGCTATAGTGCCAAACTGTGAAGCTCCAGTGCCAAAGTGTGAAGCTCTAGTGCTAATTTGTGAAGCTCAAGTGCCAAGATGTGATGCTCTAGTGCCAAAGTGTGTCGCTCTAGTGCCAAAGTGTGACGCTCTAGTGCCAAAGTGTGAAGCTATAGTGCCAAAGTGTGACGCTCTAGTACCAAAGTGTGACGTTCTAGTGCCAAAGTATGACGCTCTAGTGCCAAAGTGTGACGTTCTAGTGCCAAAGTCTGATGCTCTAGTGCGAACGTGTGATGCTCTAGTGCCAAAGTGTGACGCTCTAGTGCCAAAGTGTGAAGCTCTAGTTCCAAAGTGTGACCCTCTCGTGCCAAAGTATGACGCTCTAGTGCCAAAGTGTGACGCTCTAGGTCCAAAGTGTGACGCTCTAGTGCCAAAGTGTGACGCTCTAGTGCCAATGTGTGACGCTCTAGTGCCAAAGTGTGACTCTCTCGTGCCAAAGTGTGACGCTCTAATGCCAATGTGTGATGCTCTAGTGCCAAAGTGTGATGTTTTAGTGCCAAAGTGTGAAGCTATAGTGCCAAAGTGTGATGCTATAGTGCCAAAGTGTGAAGCTCTTGTGCCAATGTGTGACGCTCTCATGCCAAAGCATGACGTTGTAGTGCCAAATTGTTACACTATAGTGCCAAAGTGTGATGCTCTAGTGCCAAAGTGTGATGCTCTGGTGCCAAAGTGTGAAGCTCTAGTACCAAAGTGTGACGCTCTAGTACGAAAATGTGACATTATAGTGCCAAAGTGTGACGTTCTAGTGCCAAATTCTGATGCTATAGTGCCAAAGTAAGATGCTCTAGTGCCAAAGTGTGACGCTCTAGTGCCAAAGTGTGGAGCTCTAGTGCCAAAGTTTGACGCTCTAGTGCCAAAGTGTTACGCTCTAGTGCCGATGTGTGAAGCTCTAGTGCCAAAGTGTGACGCTCTAATGCCATAGTGACTGATGCTATAGTGTCAAAGTGTGACGCTATAGTGCCAAAGTGTGACGCCCTAGTGCCGAACTGTGACGCTCTAGTACCGAAGTGTGATGCTCTAGTGCCAAAGTGTGAAGCTCTAGTGCCAACGTGTGAAGCTCTAGTGCCAAAGTGTGACGCTCTAGTGCCAAAGTGTGACGCTCTAATGCCAAAGTGTGATGCTCTGGTGCCAAAGGGTGAAGTTCTAGTGCCGAAGTGTGAAGCTCGAACAGCAAAGTTTGATGCTCTAGTACCAAATTGTGAAGTTTCATTGTCAAAATGTGAAGCTCTATTGTGAAAGTGTGACGCTCTAGTGCCAAAGTGTGACGCTATAGTGCCAATGTGTGACGCTTTCGTGCCAAAGTGCGGCGCTCTGGTGCTAAAATGCGACGTTCTAGTACCAACGTGTGGAGCTTTAGTACCAGAGTGTGATGCTCTAGTGCCAAACTGTGAAGCTCTAGTGCCAGTGTGTGAAGCTCTAGTGCCAAAGTGTGAAGCTCTAGTGCCAAAGTGTGACGCTCTAGTGCCAAAGTGTGACGCTCTAGTGCCAAAGTGTGACGCTCTAGTGCCAAAGTGTGATGCTCTAGTGCCAAAGTGTGAGGCTCTAGTGCCAAAGTGTGAGGCTCTAGTGCCAAAGTGTGAGGCTCTAGTGCCAAAGTGTGAGGCTCTAGTGCCAAAGTGTGAGGCTCTAGTGCCAAAGTGTGAGGCTCTAGTGCCAAAGTGTGAGGCTCTAGTGCCAAAGTGTGAGGCTCTAGTGCCAAAGTGTGATGCTCTAGTGCCGAAGTGTGTCGCTCTAGTACCAAAGTGTGACGCTCCAGTGCCAAAGTGTGATGCTCTAGTTCCAAAGTGTGACGCTCTAGTGCCAAAGTGTGACGCTCTAGTGCGAAAGTGTGAAGCTCTAGTGCCAAAGTGTGAAGCTATAGTGCCAGAGGGTGATGCTCTAGTGCCAGAGTGTGACGCTCTAGGTCCAAAGTTTGACACTCTAGTCCCAAAGTGTGACGCTCTAGTGCCAAAGTGTGACGCTCTGGTGCCAACGTGTGACGCTCTAGTGCCAAAGTGTGATGCTCTAGTGCCTAAGAATGAAGCTCTAGTGCCGAAGTGTGAAGCTCTAGTGCCAAAGTGTGACGCTCTAGTGCCAAAGTGTGAAGCTCTAACGCCAAATTGTGATGCTCTAGTACCAAAGTGTGAAGTCTTAGTGCCAAAGTGTGAAGCTCTAGTGTGAAAGTGTGACTCTCGTGTGCCAAAGTGTGACGCTCTAGTGCCAAAGTGTGACGCTTTCGTGCCAAAGTGTGGCACTCTAGTGCCAAAGTGTGACGTTCTAGTGCCAACGTGTGGAGCTTTAGTGCCAAAGTGTGATACTCTAATGCCAAAGTGTGAAGCTCTAGTGCCAAAGTGTGAAGCTCTAGTGCCAAAGTGTGAAGCTCTAGTGCCAAAGTGTGACGCTCTAGTGCCAAAGCGTGACGCTCTAGTGCCAAAGTGTGACGCTCTAGTGCCAAAGTGTGACGCTCCAGTGCCAAAGTGTGACGCTCTAGTGCCAAATTGTGACGCTCTAGTGCCAAAGCGTGACGCTCTAGTGCCAAAGTGTGACGCTCTAGTGCCAAAGTGTGACGCTCCAGTGCCAAAGTGTGACGCTCTAGTGCCAAATTGTGACGCTCTAGTGCCAAAGTGTGAAGCTCTAGTGCCAAAGTGTGAAGCTCTAGTGCCAAGGTATGACGCTCTACTGCCAAGGTGTGATGCTCTAGTACAATATTGTCACACTATAGTATCACGTGTGACGCTCTGGTGCCAAAGTGTGACGCTCTAGTGCGAAATTGTGATGCTATAGTGCCAAAGCGTGATGCTCTGGTGCCAAAGTGTGACGCTCTAGTGCCAAAGTGTGAAGCTCTAGTGCCAAAGTGTGAATCTCTAGTTCCAAAGGGTGATGCTCTATTGCCAAAGTGTGATGCTCTAGGTCCAAAGTTTGATGCTCTAGTGCCAAAGTGTGACGCTCTTTGGCCAAAGTGTGACGCTCTAGTGCCAAATTGTGACGCTCTAGTGCCAAAGTGTGATGCTCTAGTGTCAAAAGGTGAAGCTATAGTGCCAAAGTGTGAAGCTCTAGTGCCAAAGTGTGACACTCTAGTGCCAACGTGTGAAGTTATAACGCCAAAGTGTGACACTCTAGTACCAAAGTGTGAAGTTTTAGTGCCAAAATGTGAAGCTCTAGTGTGAAAGCGTGACACTCTAGTGCCAAAGTGTGACGCTCTAGTGCCAAAGTATGACGCTCTAGTGCCAAAGTGTGACGCTCTAGTGCCAAAGTGTGACGCTCTAGTGCCAAAGTGTGACGCTCTAGTGCCAAAGTGTGACGCTTTAGTGCCGAAGTGTGACGCTCTAGTGCCAAAGTGTGACGCTCTAGTGCCAACGTGTGACACTCTAGTGCAAATTTGTGATGCTCTAGTGCCAAAGTGTGAAGCTCTAGTGCCAAAGTGTGAATCTCTAGTGCCAACTTATGACGCTCTAGTGCCAAAGTGAGATGCTCTAGTGCCAAGGTGTGACGCTCTAGTATCACGTGTGACGCTCTAGTGCCAATGTGTGTTGCTCTAGTGCCAAAGTGTGACGCTCTTGTGCCAAAGTGTGACGCTCTAGTGCCAAAGTGTGATGCTCTAGTGCCAAAGTGTGTCGCTCTGGTGCCAAAGTGTGATGCTCTAGTGCCGAATGTGTGAAGCTCTAGTGCCAAGGTGTGATACTCTAGTGCTAAAGTGTGACGCTCTAGTGCCAAAGTGTGAAGCTCTAGTGCCAAAGTGTGAAGCTCTAGTGCCAAAGGGTGATGCTCCAGTGCCAAAGTGTGACGCTCTAGGTCCAAAGTTTGATGCTCTAGTGCCAACGTGTGACGCTCCAGTGCCAAAGTGCGACACTCTAGTGCCAAAGTGTGAAGCTCTAGTGCCAAAGGGTGATGCTCCAGTGCCAAAGTGTGACGCTCTAGGTCCAAAGTTTGATGCTCTAGTGCCAACGTGTGACGCTCCAGTGCCAAAGTGCGACACTCTAGTGCCAAAGTGTGACGCTCTAGTGCCAAAGTGTTATGATATAGTGCCAAAGTGTGGTACTCTAGTGCCAAAGTGCGGAGCTCTAGTGCCAACGTGTGAAGCTCTAGTGCCAAAGTATGACGCTGTCGTGCCAACGTGTGAAGCTCTAGTGCCAAAGTGTGATGCTCTAGTGCCAACGTGTGACAATCTAGTGCCAAAGTGTGAAGCTCTAGTGCCAAATTGTGACGCTCTAGTGCCAAAGTGTGACGTTCTAGTGCTAAAGTGTGGAACTCTAGTGCCAAAGTGTGATGCTCTAGTGCGAAAGTGTGAAGCTCCAGAGCCAACATGTGAAGGTCTAGTGCCAAAGTGTGAAGCATTAGTGCCAAAGTATGACGCTCTAATGCCAAAGTGTGATGCTCTAGTGCCAATATGTGATGCTCTAATGCCAATGTGTAGAGCTCTAGTGCCGAAGTGTGATGCTCTAGTGCCACCATGTGACGCTCTAGTGCCAAAATGTGACATTCTAGTGCCAAAGTATGGAGCTATAGTTCCAAAGTGTGATGCTCTAGTGCCAAAGTGTGATGCTCTAGTGCCAAAGTGTGACGCTATAGTGCCAAAGTGTGACGCTCTAGTGCCAAAGTGTGACGCTCTAGTGCCAAAGTGTGATGCTCTAGTGCCAAAGTGTGACGCTCTAGTACCAACGTGTGACGCTATAGTACCAGAGTGTGATGCTCTAGTGCCAAAGTGTGATGCTCTAGTACCAGAGTGTAAAGCTCTAGTGCCGAAGTGTGATGCCCTAGTGCCACCGTGTGACGCTCTAGTGCCAAAGTGTGACGTTCTAGTGCCAAAGTGTGGAGCTCTTATTCCAAAGTGTGATGCTCTAGTGCCAAAGTGTGACGCTCTAGTGCCAAAGTCTGACGCTCTAGTGCCAACGTGTGACGCTTTAGTACCAAAGTGTGATGCTCTAGTGCCAAAGTATTATGCTCCAGTGCCAAAGTGTGAAGCTCTAGTGTCAAAGTGTGAAGCTTTAGTGCCATAGTGTGAAGCTCTATTGCCAACATGTGACGCTCTAGTGCCAAAGTGTGATGCTCTCTTGCCAAAGTGTGATGCTCTAGTGGCAAAGTGTGACGCTCTAGTTCCAAAGTGTGACGCTCTAGTGCCAAAGTGTGACGCTCTAGTACCAAAGTGTGACATTCTATTGCCAAATTGTGGAGCTCTAGTGCCAAAGTGTGATGCTCCAGTGCCAAAGTGTTAAGCTCTAGAGCCAAAGTGTGAAGCTCTAGTGCCAACGTGTGAAGCTCTAGTGCTAAAGTGTGACGTGCTACTGCCAAAGTGTGATGCTCTAGTGCCAAAGTGTGACGCTCTAGTGCCAAAGTGTGACGCTCTAGTGCCAAAGTGTGAAGCTCTAGTACCAAAGGGCGACGCTCTAGTGCCAAAGTGTGAAGCTCTAGTGAAAACGTGTGAAGCTCTAGTGCCAAAGTGTGACGCTCTAGTGCCAAAGTGTGAAGCTCAAGTGCCAAAGTGTTACGCTCTAGTGCCAACGTGTGACGCTCTAGTGCCAAAGTGTGATGCTCTAGTGCCAAAGTGCGACGCTCTAGTGCCAAAGTCTGACGCTCTAGTGCCAAAGTGTGACGCTCTTGTACCGAAGTATGATGCTCTAGTGCCAAAGTGTGATGCTCTAGTGCCAATGTGTGACGCTCTAGTGCCAATGTGTGACGCTCTAGTGCCAAAGTGTGACGCTCTAGTGCCAAAGTGTGAAGATCTAGTGCCAAGGTGTGACACTCTAGTGCTAAAGTGTGACGCTATAGTGCCAAAGTGTGAAGCTCTAGTGCCAAAGTATAAAGCTCTAGTGCCAAAGTGTGACACTCTAGGTCCAACGTTTGACGCTCTAGTGCCAACGTGTGTCGCTCTAGTGCCAAAGTGTGACATTCTAGTGCCAAAGTGTGACGCTCTAATTCCAAAGTGTGAAGCTCCAGTGCCGAAGTGTGACGCTCTAGTACCAAAGTGTGAAGTTCTAGTGCCAAAATATGAAGCTCCAGTGCCAAAGTGTGACGCTCTAGTGCCACAGTCTGACGCTCTAGTGCCAAGGTGTGACGCTCTAGTGCCAGAGTATGACGCTCTAGTGCCAATGTGTGGAGCTCTAGTGCCAAAGTGTGACGCTCTAGTGCCAAAGTGTGACGCTCTAATGCCAAAGTGTGATGATCCTGTGCCAAAGTGTGATGCTCAAGTGCCAACGTGTGATGTTCTAGTGCCAAAGTGTGACGCTCTAGTGCCAAAGTATGACGCTCTAGTGCCAAAGTGTGACACTATAGTGCCAAAGTGTGACGCTTTAGTGCCAAAGTGTGAAGCTCTAGTGCCAAAGTGTGACGCTGTAGTGCCAAAGTTTGAAGCTCTAGTGAAAAAGTGTGAAGCTCTAGTACCAAAGTGTGATGCTATAGTGCCAAATTGTGAAGCTCTAGTGCCAAAGTGTGACGCTCTAGTGCCAAAGTGTGACGCTATAGTGCCAAAGTGTGATGCTCTAGTGCCAAGGTGTGACATTCTAGTGCCAAAGTGTGACGCTCTAGTGCCAAAGTGTCACGCTCTAGTGCCAAAGTGTGGAGCCCTAGTGCCGTGTGTGATTCTCTAGTGCCAACGTGTGATGCTCTAGTGCCAATGTGTGACGCTCTAGTGCCACAGTGTGACGCTATAGTGACAAAGTGTGGAGCTCTAGTGTCAAAGTGTGATGCTCAAGTGCCGAATTGTGATGCTCTACTGCCAAATTGTGATGCTTTAGTGCCAAAGTGTGACGCTCTAGTGCCAAAGTGTGACGCTCTAGTGCCAAAGTGTGACGCTCTAGTACCAAAGTGTGACGCTCTAGTTTCAAAGTGTGAAGGTCTAGTGCCAAAGTGTGACGCTCTAGTGCCAAAGTGTGACGATCTAGTGCCAAAGTGTGACGCTCTAGTGGCAAAGTGTGACGCTCTAGTGCCGAAGTGTGATGCTCTAGTGCCGAAGTGTGATGCTCTAGTGCCAATGTGTGGCGCTATAGTACCAAAGTGAGACGCTCTAGTGCCAAAGTGTGAAGCTCTAGTTCCAAAGTGTGATGCTCTAGTGCCAAAGTGTGACGCAATAGTGCCAAAGTGTGACGCTCTAGTGCCAACGTGTGATGCTCTAGTGCCAAATTGTGATGCCCTAGTGCCAAAGTGTTATGCTCTAGTGCCAAAGTGTGACGCTCTAGTGCCAAAGTGTTACGCTCTAGTACCAAAGTGTGAAGCTCTCGTGCCAAAGTGTGACACTCTAGTGCAGAAGTGTGAAGCTCTAGTTCTAAAGGTTGACGCTCTAGTGCCAACGTGTGACGCTCTAGTGCCAAATTATGACACTCTAGTGCCGAAGTTTGATGCTATAGTGCCAAGGTGCGTCGCTCTAGTGCAAACGTGTGACGCTCTAGTGCCAAAGTGTGAAGCTCTAGTGCTGAAGTGTGAAGCTGTAGTACCAACGTTTTGACGCTCTAGTGCCAAAGTGTGAAGCTATAGTGCCAAAGTGTGACGCTCTAGTGCCAAAGTGTGACGATCCAGTGCCAAAGTGTGATACTCTAGTGCCAACGTGTGACGCTCTAGTGCCAAAGTGTGATACTCTAGTGCCAACGTGTGACGCTCTAGTGCCAATGTGTGATGCTCTAGTTCCAAAGTGTGGAGCTCTAGTGCTGAAGTGTGATGCTCTAGTGCCAACGAGTGACGCTCTAGTGCCAAAGTGTGATGCTCTAGTGACGAGGTGTGGAGCTCTAGTGCCAAAGTGTGATGCTCTAATACCAAAGTGTGACGTTGTAGTGCCAAATTGTGACGCTCTGGTGCCAAAGTGTTACGCTCTAGTGCCAAAGTGTGACGCTCTAGTGCCAAAGTGTGAGCTCTAGTGCCAAAGTGTGGAGCGCTAGTGCCGAGTGTGATGCTCTAGTGCCAACGTGTGACGCTCTAGTGCCAACGTGTGACGCTCTAGTGCTAACGTGTGACGCTCGAGTGACAAAGTGTGGAGGTTTAGTGCCAAAGTGTGATGCTCTAGTGCTGAAGTGTGATGCTGTAGTGCCAAATTGTGATGCTCTAGTGCCAAAGTGTGACGCTATAGTGCCAAAGTGTGACGCTCTATTGCCAAAGTGTGACGCTCTAGTACCAAAGTGTGAAACTCTAGTTTCGAAGTGTGAAAGTCTAGTGTCAAAGTGTGACGCTCTAGTGCCAAAGTGTGACGCTCTAGTGCCAAAGTGTGATGCTCTAGTGGCAAAGTGTGACGCTCTAGTGCCGAAGTGTGACGCTCTAGTGGCGTAGTGTGACGCTTTAGTCCCAATGTGTGGCGCTCTAGTACCAAAGTGTGACGCTCTAGTGCCAAATTGTGAAGCTCCAGTGCCAAAGTGTGATGCTCTAGTGCCAAAGTGTGACGCTCTAGTGCCACAGTGTGATACTCTAATGCCAAAGCGTGAAACTCTAGTGCCAAAGTGTGAAGCTTTAGAGCCAAAGTGTGATGCTCTAGTGCGAAAGTGTGATGCTCTAGTGCCAAAGTGGGATGCTCTAGTGCCAAAGTGTGACGCTCTAGTGCCAAAGTGTTACGCTCTAGTACCAAAGTATGAAGCACTAGTGCCAAAGTGTGACACTCTAGTGCCAAAGTGTGAAGCTCTAGTTCTAATTGTTGACACTCTAGTGCCAAAGTGTGACACTCTATTGCCAAAGGATGATGCTCTAGTGCCCAATTGTGACGCTCAAGTGCCGAAGTGTGATGCTCTAGTACCAAGGTGTATCGCTCTACTGCAAACGTGTGACGCTCTTGTGCCAAAGTGTGAAGCTCTAGTGCCGATGTGTGAAGCTGTAGTACCAAAGTTTTGACGCTCTACTGCCAAAACGTGAAGCTCTAGTGCCAAATTCTGATGCTCTAGTGCCAAAGTCTGATGCTCTAGTGCCAAAGTCTGATGCTCTATTGCCGAAGTGTGACGCTCTAGTGCCAAAGTTTGACGCTCTCGTGCCAATGAGTGAAGCTCTAGTGCCAAAGTGTGACGCTCTAGTGCCAAAGTGTGACACACT
This sequence comes from Penium margaritaceum, assembly GCA_023375785.1. Classification (NCBI taxonomy): domain Eukaryota; kingdom Viridiplantae; phylum Streptophyta; class Zygnematophyceae; order Desmidiales; family Peniaceae; genus Penium; species Penium margaritaceum. The sequence continues at coordinate 71,864 of SZWC01000550.1, read as the reverse complement.
AGTCCCGAAGTATGACGCTCTAGTGCCAAAGTGTGGTATTCTAGTGCCAAATTGTGAAGCTCTAGTGCCAAAATGTGAAGCTCTAGTTCCAAAGTGCAAAGCTCTAGTGCCAAAGTGTGACGCTCTAGTTCAAAAGTGTGACACTCTAGTGCCAAAGTGTGACACACTAGTGCCAATATGTGAAGCTCTAGTGCCAAAATGTGACACTCTAGTACCAAAGTGTGATGCTCTAGTGCCAATGTATGACGCTGTAGTGCCAAAGTGTAACGCTCTAGTGCCAAAGTGTGACGCTCTAGTGCCAAAGTGTGATGCTCTAGTACCAAAGTGTGACGCTCTAGTTTCGAAGTGTGAAGCTCTAGTGCCAAAGTGTGACACTCTAGTGCCAAACTGTGACGCTCTAGTGCCAAAGTGTGACGCCCTAGTGGCAAAGTGTGACGCTTTAGTGCCGAAGTGTGACGTTCTAGTGCTGAAGTGTGATGCTCTCGTACCAATGTGGTACTCTACTGCCAAAGTGGGACGCTCTAGTGCCAAAGTGTGAGGCTATAGTGCCAGCGTCTGATGCTCTAGTGCCAAAGTGTGATGCTCTAGTGCCAACATGTGACGTCCTAGTGCCAAAGTGTGATGCTCTAGTGCGAAAATGTGACGTTCTAGTGCCAAAGTGTGAAGCTCTAGTGCCAAAGTGTGAAGCTCTAGTGCCAAATTTTAAAGCTCTAGTGCCAAAGTGTGACGCTCTAGTGCCAAAGTGTGATGCTCTAGTGCCAACATGTGACGTCCTAGTGCCAAAGTGTGATGCTCTAGTGCGAAAATGTGACGTTCTAGTGCCAAAGTGTGAAGCTCTAGTGCCAAAGTGTGAAGCTCTAGTGCCAAATTTTAAAGCTCTAGTGCCAAAGTGTGACGCTCTAGTTCAAAACTGTGACGCTCTAGTGCCAAAGTGTGACACTCTAGTGCCAAAGTGTGATGCTCTAGTACCAAAGTGTGATGCTCTAGTCCTGAAGTGTGATGCTCTAGTGCCAATGTGGTGCTCTAGTGCCAAAGTGCGACGCTCTAGTGCCAAAGTGTGAGGCTCTAGTGGTAAAGTCTGATGCTCTAGTGCCAAAGTGTGACGCTCTAGTACCAAAGTGTGACGCTCTAGTGCCACGGTATGATGCTCTAGTGCCAAAGTGTAACGCTCTAGTGCCAAAGTGTGACACTCTAATGCCAAAATGTGAAGGTATAGTGCCAAAGTGTGAAGCTTTTGTGCCAAAGTGTGACGTTCTAGTGCCAATATGTGATGCTCTAGTGCCAAAGTGTGACGCTCTAGTGCCAAAGTGTGATGCTCTAGTGCCAAAGTGTGACGCTATAGTGCCACAGTGTCATGCTCTAGTGCCAAAGTGGAACCCTCTAGTGCTAGAGTGTGACACTCTAGTGCAAATGTGTGACGCTCTAGTGCCAAAGTATGATACTCTAGTGCCAAAGTGTTACACTCTAGTGCCAAAGTGTGATGCTCTAGTGCCAAAGTGTGACGCTATAGTGCCAAAGTGTGAAGCTCTAGTGCCAAAGTGTGAAGCTATAGTGCCGAAGTGTGACGCTCTAGTGCCAAAGTGTGATGCTCTAGTGCCAAAGTATGACGCTCTAGTGCCAAATAGTGACGCTCTAGTGCCAAAGCGTGATGCTCCAGTGCCAAAGTGTGACGCTCTAGTGCCAAAGTGTGAAGCTCTAGTGCCAAAGTGTGACGCTCTAGTGCCAAAGTGTGACTCTCTAGTGCTAAAGTGTGACAATATAGTGCCAACGTGTGAGGCTCTAGTGCTAAAGTGTGACTCTCTAGTGCCAAAGTGTGACGCTCTAGTGCCAAAGTGTGAAGCTCTAGTGCCAAAGTGTGACGCTCTAGTGCCAAAGTGTGACTCTCTAGTGCTAAAGTGTGACAATATAGTGCCAACGTGTGAGGCTCTAGTGCTAAAGTGTGACATTCCAGTGCCAAAGTGTGAAGCGCTAGTGCCAAAGTGTCACGCTCTAGTGCCAAAGTGTGATGCTCTAGTGCCGAAGTGTGACGCTCTAGTGCCAAAGTCTGACACTCTAGTGCCAAAGTGTGATGCTCTAGTGCCAATTTGTGATTCTCTAGTGCCAAAGTGTGACACTTTAGTGCCAGATTGTGACGCTCTCGTGCCAAAGTACGGAGCTCTAGTGCCAAAGTGTGACGATGTAGTGCCAAAGTGTGACGTTGTAGTGCCAAAGTGTGACGCTTGAGTGCCAAAGTGTGACGCTCTAGTGCCAAAGTGTGACGTTCTAGTGCCGAAGTGTGATGCTCTAATGACAAAGTGTGATGCATTAGTGTAAAAGTGGGATACTCTAATGCCGAGGTATGACGCTGTAGTGTCAAAGCGTGACGCTCTAGTGCCAAAGTGTGACGCTCTAGTTGCAAAGTGTGACGCTCTAGTGCTGAAGTGTGACTCTTTAGTGCCGAAGTGTGACGCTCTAGTGCCAAAGTGTGGCACTCTAGTGCCAAAGTGTGATGCTCTAGTACCAAAGTGTGAAGCTCTACTGCCAAAGTGTGACGCTCTAGTACCAAAGTGTGATGCTCTAGTGCAAAAATGTGACGATCTAGTGCCAAGGTGTGACACTCTAGTGCCAAAGCGTGACGCTCTAGTGCCAAAGTATGATACTCTAGTGCCAAAGTGTGACGCTGTAATGCCAAAGTGTGACGCTGTAGTGCCAAAGTGTTATGCTCTAGTGCCAAAGTGTGACGCTCTAGTTCCAAAGTGTGATGCTCTAGTGCCAAAGTGTGACGCTCTAGTGCCAAAGTGTGATGCTTTAGTGCCAAAGTGTGACGCTCTAGTGCCGAGGTGTGACGTTCTAGTGCCAAAGCGTGACGCTCTAGTGCCAAAGTGTGACGCCCCAGTGCCAAAGTGTGACGCTCTAGTGCTGAAGTGTGACTCTCTAGTGCCGAAGTGTGACGCTCTAGTGCCAACGTGTGGTGCTCTAGTGCCAAAGTGTGACGATCTAGTACCAAAGTGTGAAGCTCTAGTGCCAAAGTGTGACGCTCCAGTGCGAACGTGTGACACTCTAGTGCCAAAGTGTGAAGCTCTAGTGCCAAAGTATGATTGTCTAGTGCCAAAGTGTGATGCTCTAGTACCAAAGTGTGATGCTCTAGTGCCAAAGTGTGACGCTCTAGTGCCAAAGTGTGACACTCTAGTGCCGAAGTGTGATGCTCTAGTGCCAAAGTGTGACGCTCTAGTGCCGAAGTGTGACG